>JAAGAY010142843.1:6164-70327 GCA_011801015.1 Ardeotis arabs
CCCAAAGAGAGCTAATCCCCCTACCCCCTTGTTTTTTTTTTTTTTTCAGGAGAAAGTGGATGTTTTCCTTTGGAAATGCCTTCACTGGCCAGCAATTGCCTTTCCAGTTCACTTTTGAAAGAACATAATTAAGTATCTGATTAGATCTGTCAGTGCACTCCAGAGAGCAGGATGAGGAGAACAGCTTGGCAATCGCCTTTCTACAGCAGCAAACGCCCCATTTGCTCCAGGGATCCATCAGCCGCACGATGCTGGTACAACAATCAGCCCAACCAAATGCTGAATGATATGTTAAATATTCTTTAATTAATGGTGGTTTACTTTTTTTCCTCAAAAGGAAACGAAAAAACCCCCAAATCAAAAACCTCCACTCATTTTTTTTTAGCGTCAGGATGGAAATGTGACCTTAAGGCAAAACCAATATTAAGACCCTGTGTATTTAATTACTGCAACTAGCCTTAAGGCTGAGATTATATGTCTAAAGATGGGCTAATGCCCACTGTTATCTTCAGAAAAAAAAATAGACAATCGCTTTTAAAGATTCTTCCTTTTTTTTTCCTAGCTCAATGACACTCACATCGATCACAACCCAAAACAAAGGCAAAACTTTCTGAGGTTACTTTCTGCCATTTGCTGCAGAAGACAACACAGCAGGCTCATCATCCACATTTTGGGGTTTGCTGGGCTTTGGGTTTTTTTTGCTCGCTTGCTTTTGTTTGCTCGCTGTTGGAGGCCGTGCCCTGTAACAGCTTGAGAACAATCGTAATATATGGTCACACTACAGTGATCTTGTCAATCCAAATTCGCTGTGCCCGGCCTGCGGATGAAACTGCCTTTGCTAAACAAGGAACTGAAGAAATAACACCCTGACCATTCCGCTAGAATCAGTAATATCCAGACTTTCTTCCCAAGAAAAGTTATACTATCACATCAGGCAAGTGTCTATTGATTGTCTGGTGATGCTGAAGGAAGGAGGGTGACAATAAATCTGTATGACAGCTACAGAGGGGCTTTCTAAGTAAGAACTTGTAGCAAACCATTACTAATGCTTGATACCTATAAATAACCTTATTTTTTGGTTTGTTTTGAATGCTGTTGTGCCTGTCTTCAATATCTACATTAGCTGCTTTAGCTCTTCTGGGGTGGTTTACATACCTACATGGACAATTATTTCATTAGCTTCAACACGCGCTGCGTTTATGCACTACCATAGAATTGTAAAGTTTGTTAAAACTGTGAAATATAGATGGCATTTTCATAATCCAAAGGGTAAAAGACACTAATTTGTTTGAAGTCTTCAGTTAAATATTTAATTCACTCCCATTCAGATTTATTTAACCTTTAAAAGAACATTTTGCTTTACTGATATTTTTTTCCTGTTCTTACCCCTACAATTCATTGCCACAGACTGTAGCTCAGCCATTGCAGGCACCTTTTAGCGAGTGTTTTCACAAACTATTGCTTTTTGTAACATCTGTTCTTGGACATTCGAGAAAACCACAGCTAATTCCAGGAATCTAAGAAACTGTGTTTATCATAACGCTTACTGGTTCACCATTGTGTGATGCTGTGAGTGGGAGGACCACTCTTCTCTCAGCCCTCTGGTTATCCTGTGCTGTCACTTGACTTTCCCTCTGTGCTTGTACAAGGGGTCTGTCCCTGACTTTGTGTGACAGGATCTCTGGTCCCAGAGCTAAATACATCCCAGGCCCTGCAAACTGGGTGATGAAGGTACTGAAATGGGCTCCATGCTTTGTCCCACCAAGGAAAAGGTCAGAAGAGAAGGTCTGAGGTGTATTTCAGAGCCCATCATCCTGACAGAGGACAGGTGGAGATGGGTGCGTGCAAGGTTCTGGAGCAAAAGCCTGGTGGAAAAGCTCTGAGCCAGCCAGGCCTAAGATGTCTGTGGTTAACGTGAGGTCGGGACATCACACTGAAGGGTGGAAATGGGTCTGACTGACCAGGAGACTTTCCTCTCTGCCGGACACTTGGACACCAACTCTGTGGGAAAGGATATTGGGGTGCCTGCTTGGCATCGCTGATGCCAGCAGCAGTGGATCATTGTTCAGCTTTGGCAGCGAGCGGCCAGGGATTAACTTCACGGGGGCTACAAAGCCCAGTTGACCTCTCTTTAGAGAGACTCCGCTCTCGGACAGCAGGCAGCCATGAATTTTGTACCTGAAGTTCTCCATGTGAATACGAATAAGGCTGTTATAAGCCATCGTAAGCTACTGAAAAACAGTTGGGTGTTGCAGGGACCTAGAGACATTGAGGAATAAAAATTTTCAAAAGTGCTTAATTGTGACCTCGGTACATGGAAACCCATGGAAGCTTTACTTCTGTACCACCTCTTACCACAGTGGTGAGTATATTTTTGGGTATTGATGAATATTTGTGTGATCCTCACTGCTTATTTAGGTTTAAATTACACCAGACGTGTGTTTGAGGTCTCTGCGGCGTGAGACACGGAGAAGGAATGGGCCCATGGCAAGGTACCTTTAAAATGTGCTGATCCTCACAGCAGTTCATTAAGCACTCTTCAGACAAATATGCAGACACTAAACAGATTCCTGCATCTTCCTCGGACAAATGTTGCAGCTGTTTGGAAACACCCGGCAGCTGTATGTGATCCTTGAGAGAAGGAAGTGCAGAATGCCTTTTCTTTTGACTTCCCAGGGCATTTAAGGCAGGCTGCATTAAATTACCGGTACTGCACTGTCATCATTGCACAGACATCAATAATCTTCCCTGTCCAAAAATGCTTGGAGACTTTTTCGGCAATAAACTCAAGAGTCATTTTGAGCACTGCAACGTTAGCAACCTCCTAGCCTTTATTGCTGTATTGATGATAAAGTGTTGATCACCATCTCAGTCGTTAGGTAGTTCGCCCACGTTGGGTCTTGACTGTGCAAGTATGAAACTCACATCCAAAAAAATTTGCTGGGATGCTTTAATTCCCATCAATAAAAAAAAAAAAAAAGGATAACTGGGCATCTCCATTTCTCCTGTAGACTGGGCACATGATTATTCAAGTCCTGAGAGCATCCTGCTGATCAGGTAGTTTATCCCATCTCTCACCTCACAGAGGGCCTAACAGCTCATTTATCAGTTGTATTTTTCTCCACAGCTCGATGAGTATTTAATTTTGGGAAGAGTGGCTCCTTAAAGACAATCTTGTGGTACCCATCCTTCTGCTGAAGCTGCTTACTTTTCCCCAATACTTAGATCAGTTGAATCATAGTAAGAAGCTTGACCACCCAAGCTCTTTGACCAAGGCACAAGCTGAAGTCATTCCCCTGGGAAACAGGAAATCCCAGTCCAATGCCCATGCCAAATTCTGTATCAGAAGTACTCAGAATGTGATTTTCCATATCCTAGTTAAGAGGACTGATCAGTGAAGTGAGAAATGGAAACAGCAAAAGTTTTACCACCTTGTCCTACGAGAGAGTCAGTCTGACTCAAGCTCCCGTACTTAGGAGTGGTTTGGTAGCTGTAGACTCTGCGTGGAAGATCGTGTTTCTCTCTGGCCTGGATGTAGGTCCCAGCCAGATGCTTCCTTTGGTATTCCAAACAGAAGCTGACATAGGATAATTGCTTTTTTTGTGGACCATGTTGTTAGGTATGTTACTGCTCCCATGTCTGGAAGGTCCCTCAAGGCCATGGTAGCAAGATACCAAGATATGGGTATCGCAAGGCTGAGACTAAATCTCAGTTATGGATCCAGAGCCTCTTTTTTCACATTATTTTCATGTTTCTGATATCAAAGACAAGCTGCGTGTTGTGAGCAACCACCTGTTACGGTTGAGTAAATGAGGCATAGTGGATTTTGATAAGGCTTGATTATTTTTGGGAGACAAATGTGCAACATCATCAGCTTTAGGCAGTTCAAGGGAGAAGGGAATTAGCAGGACGCCTTATGCGGCGGATTAAATGTGCCCATCAGATTATTTTTTTGCCTTTATTATAGTGTGTGTGCAGATTCTCAGGACTTTGATGATATCTAGATCTATCAATCAATTTAATGTTCACTGAAGGTGAACAGAAGGAGGGAAGAAAGAATAATTTCTGATTTGATATTAGTCACAAGCTGAATGCTAAGGTCTGATAATTGCCTGAATGGGACCTCCCTTTGTTAGCTAGTCAAGAGACATTGAATTTCATGAAATTACTGGGTCATGCCATCCACTGTACTGTGAATCGCATTTGATCAAGGAGAATACAATGAAATAACCTTCAGACCGGGCTGTCAATGCACAAAGACATCTTAAATGAAAGCCACTTCACTATGAAGTGAATCCAACAACCTTCAGGCAAAATTTCCTGTGTCTGTAAAAGAAAGACACTTAACTGCAGACTTACAGATCAGGTTTAGAACTTAAAAAAAGGCTTCCATTTTTTATCTGTGGAATAGACTACTCTGCATGGGCTTGATGCAGGGAACAGTGTGGAGGTGGGCTCTGCCTGCTAGGCTGAAGAGACAGTCAGCTTTGATTCCTCACTCCCAGTGTGATTTTTCGAAGGAAGCCATGTGTTGTGTTTGGTGCCTTCTCTGCCCAACCTGGGGTTGGCACTCCCTGCTCTGCAGACCACCATTGTACCTGAAGGAAGCAGGTAAAGCGACAAATAACCCATTGCAAAAATAGTAGCGTATTTTTTTCCTGCCAAAGATGTCTGCTTCGTTAGACTGAACTTCTTCATCCTCTTCAAAGCTGGCAAGGAGCCACTAAACACTAGTAACCATCGGTGACGAGTTCATAGGTGTTACGATTAAGCTGAAAGCCATGAGATCACAAATTTGGTGACAGGCGATAAACTGCAGCGAGCACCCGCATGACATAACCCAACCCACCCAGCTCCTTTCTGCTAGCTTACTTCTACAGATGCAGAGGTCAAAACAGCTGAGAACAGGGGAGGGCCGGCGCAATTTCAACCAAAGTCAGGGTGGACCACGTACAAACACTCCGACCATGTCTCACTACAAGCAATCTGGTGTTAGATGAAGCCGCAAAAGTGTAGGCATGTTGCTAACACTGATCAAGACAGGCACGATCTTCATCATCTGATGTATTGCCTAATGCCACAGCCAAACTTTGGAAGAGTTTTGGAATAATGTGAATAATTTTTGGAATAATTCCTTCCCGTAGTTTAGGAATAATGGCAAAGTGGATTGCTAGAAAGGTGCTGGTGCTGGAGGGAAGGCTGTGCCCCAAGGAAAATGGCAATATAGGTTGTGAGAAAAGGTTAGGCAAGGTAATTTAATTATCTTCCAGAACCTGTGTGCAGCAGAGTATGGCTGATTTTATTGGATGAAAGTGGTCAGGGCAGTGTGTGGAATGGGTGCATTGTGTCGTTGGTGGACTCGGAAACCAAAAGTTCACAGCTTGTTCTGAACATATGTCAGGGGAAATAATCTGAAACAGCGTAAAATGGACGGCAATGAGAGGAGGGATAGGGAAAATAGATAATGTTAAAAGTCTTTTGCAGATGATTTCTGTGATAAAGCTTCCCATTTAACTGTTCTGCTCAGATACAAAAGAGAAGAGCACGAAGGAAGGGTGTGTAAGGAAGACTGAACGGAGTCAGCTGCGTAAAACACTGAAGTGACCCAAAGCACGCTTTGGTTATGCAGAGTTCCCTGTGCAATGGTTTTATTGGCAAAATACGCAGGGAATGGGTCACTCTTCCTCCCTGTGGTAGTTCTTGCAACCTGGAAAATGATGACCACGCTGCCGAATGCTTTTTTATTGCAGTAGAAAAAGGAGCCATGTCATTAATACAGTTATCATCGTGTGAGGGTAAGGTGGAGCTGGTTTATTCTGATATTTTTTTTTTAAAAAAAGATCCTATGCAGTCATCCAACGGTTCTTGAAAATGAAAGAAAACAAAGCAATGTCCTGACCAAACAGAGCAGTCAGGTGAAGTGAATGTTCAGTGTGTCCAGACTGGTCTTGTTCAAGTTCAACCATTTGGCCACCAGCTTAGAAAAAAAAAATACTGAGAAAACAGTCCATCTATTTCTATCTAGCACTTCTTTATCCGTGCAGCCTCGGAGCAATCTGTGTAAAAAGTGCGTACAGACAAGGACGCTGGGGCTCTCAAAGATGTGCAATGGTGACTCTGCTTATTGCATGCAAACTGCTAGGACCTGAGGAGTAAAGCCTTTTGTACATGGAAGCCGTAATGTCAAACTCAGCTGTTCCATGTCACTTCTTAGTCTCCATTTGACGTGAACATAGCCATTTCATTAGCAACTCAGAAGGTGAAATCACTCTGTTAGAGCCAAGCCTTGAGCATGAAAACATTTTCGGTTCCCTGCAACCCCGAAGGCATCACAGCAATAGTGAAGGCCTCTGTGTGACATCCTTCCTCCTCCACCGTGCCTTGGAAAATCTGAAACCCGTTCTGTAAAGAACCTGTTGCTGGTTACAAAATTCATTGTTCATGACTTTAAACTTTTAGAGGGAGAGCTGTGATACGTGAGAAGCAGATCCACTTGTCTTTACGACATATGCTAGGAATAGTGACCCAAAGAGAATAAATACGCTGCATAGCCCGCATTTCTTCCTCGATACGTCCCCTGTATTTTCTCAAGCACGTGCGTATATAAAAGGACTATTCCAGGGCTGGCAAGGGATGTACTGAGAGAGGTAAATATCTGGTGAAAAAGGTCATGATTTGGCACAAAAGCTAGCTATGGCTTGCTCAGGATCACTGCCCTGAGTCCTTGACCAAGGAGTAAAGTCATCCAGCTGACTAACGTATGACCAGGCTGCGCGCACACCTCGAGGTTAGGGCGCCGGAGGCAAATCCAAAACAACTTCTTGTCAGTTTTAAGCTCTAGTAAGTTTAAACTCTAGTAAGCTAGCACCCCTTCAAAATACATGGCTGCAGATATGGGACAAGGGCCCCAGCACAAACAATTCGGTGTCACTTTAGGAACATCAGTGTTAGCTTATTGTGGTCAAAATTTTGGTTCTAGTAATGAAGATTGGAAATTGCAAGGAAAACAACCATTAAAAAGAAAAATCCTGCATCACCGCTGCCAAATGAGAAGACTCATTATCAGCATCGCAATACCCTCCTGACCTTGAACATCAAATGAAGATGACTTCCCTCTCCTACAGCAGCAGGTCAACCGCCCTCTCCGGCGTTACTGTTCTTGCCGCGTGCTCCTCGTCACCTGGGACTAGATACGGCGAGCGGGAAGACGATGGCTCGGCAAAAATGACTCAGCCAGTGCTCATTAGTAAACTGACAATTGTATACTGGGAAATACGACGAGGAAACCAAGTGTGCTTTGTAAACAGGGAGGAATACCAGCAATATCTGGTGCAACAGCTATGAAATGCCCGAGTGGGACACTTTTCTATGTGATGCCATAACAGAAACACTAAAAACAGAACGTCCAAGAGAAAAGGCAATGTGGGTAAGAGGAAAAACAAGTAAAACCCTAAAAACCTTGAGAATTCAGAGGCTACTATAAAATCACAGAAGAGATTTTTGCATAGGCATTGAACCCAAGAAACACAAGAAGCAAGCATCATGCATCAAGAAAAACAATGTTCCATGCTCTCCGTTCCTTTGTATGAGAGCTTTGGTTGACTCTTAAGCACAGACTAGTTATTAGACTGGGCCAAAGCCTGCCTTGCTCCTTCTGCTCCCTGACTGCCTCCCACAATCCAGGGAAGACACACAAGCAGTCACGCACGTCTGCTCTGACAGGCCTCTCACTGGTCCTGTTACCCCCAAAATTCTGTGCCTTTCTTGGAGGTGTGAGATGCAGCCACCCCTGAATTAGGTCCCCATGCGGACTGTGCAGGGCAATTGGCTGATAAACAAAACAAATAAAAAATTTAAAAAGAAAGGGAAGGAACGGAGCATTTCTAGGTATAACAGAGTGGGGTAAGTTTGTCACTGGGGTTACTTGGGAAGGCTCAGGCTTGGGTGGGTGTGAGCACCCAGTGTGCCACAGAGAAGGTAAGGTAAGTTGAAGGTTTGCTTCCATATTGTGATGTGCTTTCACTATATTTTTTTCTTTTTTTCCTCTTTTTTTCTCACGTGCTACAATTGGGTGCACAGGTAAGCTGCAATAGCAGTAGGACTCAGCGAAAGGTGCATCTGAAATGGTGGCAACCGAGGAGGGAAAATGCCTCCATCTGCGCAATATTCATGGTGTCAGTCAAAACCAGGAGCATCTGAAGCATGTGTAACGAGTAGCCTTTTGTGTTTTGCTTCTAGAGTAGAATGAGGCTCTATTTCTGTCCTGCTAGGCTCAAAAAAAAAAAAAAAAAAATAAAGTTAAAGTTTAAGCAAAGCAGAAATGAATTGCTACTGAGTGGATGAGTCCATGGTTCAGCAAAGCAGAAAAACACAGGGGCATTGTCTGAAAGGTAAAGCAAGAGAGGTTTAAAAAACAACTCAGCTTTCATCTCCTTTGAAAAGAATCTTTCTGAATTTGGGGCCTTAAGATCATCTGTGAAAGCTCATTCCAACCAAAGTTGAAATTTTGGAGATGTTTAACATAAGCGTAGGAAAAGAATGACTTCAAAGCATGTAGAGAACAGCTCCATCAGCGCACAGGCTGGTCTCTGTGGAGCAGCCGTTCCTCTGGCCGCATGGCACCTGGCTACGAGGAGAAGTGAACCACAGCCGTTGTCTTGAAACAAGGTTTTTATCTGGTTCTAACAGGGCCAGTTTCATACACCTGATCTGCTAGGGAGTGAGTACTTGGTCATACTATCTTCTCTGAGTGCAACCTTTGTATTGGGAATCTTTCTGTTAAAACCCCTCTTTGATTTGACCTTTCAACCTCTCACCGACAAGAATTCCGTGTCGTGCTCTCAGACTACATGTAACCCCAGCACTCCCTTAAGGACTTTCTGGAGTGACCTCTTCTAGAAAGCACCTCCCAAGGTGATCGTTGGCTCTAAATCAAATCACATTTGCGCTTCATTATTTCTATCCGAATTAGAACTAAGCGACATTTGCAGCCCTGATTTACTCTAATTAAATACAGCTTGAGCCAACTACTGAGTCACCACACAGGCTCCGCTCCTGAAGGAATTTATGACGCTGATTTCTCAAGATGGAAATTGTAGCAGACAGTAACAGATGTTTAAATTGCTCTTCTTCTGTAAGGACCTGTACATCCAGATTAACTGCTGAAAATTTCTATCTATTTATTTTTCATTTGCTTGGCTCTCGCTTGCCTTCAATGATCAGAAGAATTTTCAGAGGTGATCCATCAATTACTACGCAGACATGATAGCACTACGCTATTGCTTTCATCAGCATTTCTGTGGTTCCTGAATACTCACAGAATAAAAAGTTCCAGTCTTGCAATTACTCTGAGTCAATAGAGAGGGCTAGTCATGGCTAAAATCTACTCTTTTTTTTTTGTGGCTTTGCAGGTCATTCGTGATGGGCTGATAGCCTTTCCAAGGTGATGACTAAAACGATAGTACTTTACTGCACGCTGTGAATCCTGTGCAGGCTTCCTCTGACTCATGCTGTTCCATAAATACTTAATGGACATTTTATTCAGAAAATGGAAGCACATGAATACAATTTCAGTAGAAACAAATGACATTTGGTGCCTATTCTAGAAGACATATTCTCTTGGAAAAGGAAAATCATAATTTTTTTTTTTTTTTTCACATTGTCAGTGTTCTACTGTTAGATATTTTGATGATAGCTGACTGGTATGGCCATTGAGCTAGGTTGGGTTAGATTTTCCTTCTAAACCATACACATGCTTAAGGGGCCATTGATGCTCAAAGTAAGGTTTGGTGCCACTTCCACTAAACCTGATGGTAGTAGCTTTGACCTATTCTGTTTTACAACTACCCAAAATCAAAAAGCTGGAACTTTGCGGGGTCTGGAGGGAACAGATGTGCAGGAGAGGTGTGGAAGGGAAGAGGGGAGCCCTTGTGACACTTTTTCTCCTGGTGGCACCGTGGTGGGTGCGGTGGGCTGGGAGGTGCTGCTGCATCCGCGGGTCCCCCCATTGCTCCCCGCACTCCTTTGGCCGAGTCATGGGTTTTCCAACCTCTCAGTTTACTCATTTGCAGATCAGCTGAATACTGCTATGCCACAAGGACACGATGTGAGTTAAGTAACTCATTAGCAGATCTCTTTAAGCTCATCAGTGAAACTCATTACGGAAATTACAAAGCATTAATCCTGAAGATGAATGATGCTGTGCCTGGCTTCCTCTCCTTCTGTTTGTTGTCCTTTCTTGCCTCCTTTCCATTTTCACTCTGCTCACGCTGTAACACATTTGGAAGGGTGCAGGAGGGCAGGTCCTGTAGGTGGGCAGTTCCCCCGCTGCATTTCTCGGTGTCCGTCGGCTATCGCGTAGGCTCTCACTTAACTGAGGAAGGGTAACATTAAAAGTGGTGAGGGCTGTTTGAGCTGATGTTGGGTCAGTCGTAGAATTTAACTCTTGTGAACCGAGACAGTTTTCCACCAACCAAGTCTGTTTGACCAGAGCACGCAGTTTTCTTTGCCATTTTGTGGCCGTGACGACGCACTACAGCTGCAGGGGCTCAGACCGGGGCCTCTCTTATGCCACGACTGCTGATTGTGTCAGACATTATGCCATTGTTGTATGGTGTGGATTCCCCTAACCACCAGGGACTGAGGAGAGACCACTGAGCTTGTTACACTCCTAGCTATTTCAAAATTAAACTCTGGCTTTGAAGGAAAAAATACCTAATCTACTCATCTCTGATTTTTTGTTTGTTTGGGTTTTTTGTGGGTTTTTTTTTTTTTTCCTTTGGACTTGCCTTATCACCTGGACTGCTCTGCAGCATCCCTCCCTGTAAAACTTTGAGACTGGCTCCCTGACACACACAGATTTTTCTCAAAGACAGCTTTTCATAGAAGCTCAGTTTGCTGTTGCTGTGATGATTTTACAATCTGTGCCTGTTTTGTCTTTCAGACTTGATTCTGCGAAGTCTTGCAAAGCCTCAACACCTACTCCCATAGGCGGCCAGCATTAGAATTACTCAGCACATCAGGCATTAGTACTATAGGTACTCAGTCTAAGAAAATATTTGGAGAAGAAAATACAGAATGAATCAAAAGAAAGAGCAAGCAAAGCTGCTGCCAGATAAATGCAGACAGAATTACGACTGCTAGACAGCCGTGTTTCCAGCTTCAAAATTTTATCTAGACTGTGGTGATAAAGACAGACGATCGTTATGCGTGCCAGACTTTATGCATGGCTTCCTGTAAAGCGCGAGGCTGTACTGGATGGATCCTGGAGGTGCCTGATGCTTCATCTTGGAAATAGTAGTTCAACAGAAATCAAGTACTCAGGAAACAAAAGACAAATGGTCTTTCCAAAACATTTTTTGTAATTTGATCCTCCGATGTAAACAAGAGACAACACAACCTTTTGGGACTCTTGTTAGCCAAGAGTCTCCAAACTGCAATGAAAGAAGGATTTCAAAACTATTTCACAATTGTGTTTGGATGAAACATGTGTTTACTGTGTGTAAATGAACAAGACATTCTGTTCTTTTAGGATTCCTCAGATCCTCACTGGTTTGGCATATGCAGGAAAGTGGTCGTCTTCAGAAGATGCTGGACAGACAAATAGTTGTTTTTCACTGGAGGTTTCTAGACTTTAAAAAAAAAAATACTCAAGTGCAAATTTTTGGCTCAGAAGTCACTTGGTGCTCTCTTATTTTGCTAGCTAGAAATAATGACAAAAGAAGTTATTCATTTAATGAACGAGACATGGAGTCAGAATTTCCTGTGACAATAAATCACCGTTGCGTTGTTCACATTGTCAAGCAGTATGTACTCAAAATGTGAGTAGGCCCCACAGCCTCACACTATTGATTTCTCTGTATGAGAATTTTCTTTGGTAGCTTGGGTGCCTGCATGTAGAATCATAGAATCATAGAATGGTTTGGGTTGGAAGAGACCTTCAAAGCCCATCCAGTCCAACCCCCCTGCAAGGAGAAGGGACATCAACCAGATCAGGTTGCTCAGAGCCCCGTCCAACCTGGCCTGGAATGTTTCCAGGGATGGGGCATCCACCACCTCTCTGGGCAACCTGGGACAGTGCTCCACCACCCTCAGTGGAAAAAATTTCTTCCTAGTATCCAATCTAAATCTACCTCCCTCTATTTTAAAACCATCATCCTTTGTCCTATCACAACAGGCCCTGCTGAACAGTCTCTCCCCACCTTTCCTGCAGCCCCCTTTGGGCACTGGGAGGCCTCTCTAAGGTCTCCCTGGAGCCTCCTCTTCTCCAGGCTGAATAGCCCCAGCTCTCTCAGCCTGGCCTCACAGCAGAGCTGCTCCATCCCTCTGATCATCTTTGTGGCCTCCTCTGGACCGTCTCCAACCTGTCCATGTCCTTCTGATGTTGGGGGCTCCAGAACTGGATGCAGTACCCCAGGTGAGGTCTCAACTCCAGGTGGACTGGCACGGCATGCCTCTTTCCACTTAGCTGAGGGAAACCCCAGGATCCATGGCAGAGTGGTAAGTTGCTCCTTTACCCAGTTGTTTGTGTAAGGAAGCTGTGTAGTAAAACACAATTATTTCTTTGTTTTTCTGTTCACTGCTAGGACACCCCTTGCTGAGTTATGGATGTTTCACCATTGTTGTGGTTTGCATCTTGGACATTTTATCTGGGTGCAGAGAAAAAACAAACCCTTTAAGTGAGAGTGCAAGTCTACACAGGCCGAAAACTTCTGCTCTTTTGTGAGTCTTGCTGCAAAGGATGACTACGAAGATCAAGGTCTGGGGCGCTGGCACAGGGGTGAAATAAAGAGCGTTTTATTGTTCTTCAGCCTCCTCTACACTGCTCTGCAACCACCTCCGCTGTTGGTAGACCTCCAGCTCCGGCACATGTGTTTGCCTTAGCTGGAGCAGAGGATGTGCCTCATGGAAACTGCTGATGGATCTGTTTATCCAGGCTAGCAATGGCTTTGCACAGTGTTGAGGAACAAATGTGGAGCTGGATCGTGATTTATTGTTCCCTGGCCAGCAAGCAACAGCAGTTGTTGTGTGCTTAGACCGCTGACACCATGCTATAACCTGCAAAATTCCCTGGTCTGAGCTGGCTTTGGTTCTCGGGCCTGGCTGGGCCGTGCTGGACTGAGGGCCGCAGGAGCAGGGAGGGACAATGGCACACATCACCGCCTGCCTCCGGGCACAGTGGCTTCTTCATCGTCCTGCTACTTGTTGTCTTAGTCAGTAACTGCTTTTGTCACTCTCTTTCCTCTTCCTAAGATGAACCTTAGGACTTCACTCAAGGTCAAGACGATACAGGCATGTTTGTCATGAAATTTTGCTCCATGTCACAAAAAGAGCCGGTTGTTTCAATTCTATGTGTGAATATTAAACCGATTGTTGAGCTTCTTGCTCTGCTCCAGTGCCATTGGTGATTCTAGTGAGGGAAAAAATGCAACCTCTGTGTTTCCTCTTTTATTTTTTTTTGTTTGTTTGTTTTATTGCTGGGATGTTGTTCTGCTCAGCAGTGCTACATGGACGCATCTCTCTAAATCTAAATGTCATCTAAATCCGTCAAAATACTGCACAACCACCAGTCCAGCAGTGGTTTTTTGGGTTTTTTTGGTAGAAATTCTCAATTTAAATACTGCACTAAGCAAAAGTGTTAACAAATGTACTGACACCCTAGCACAGTCCGCTGTTACCATTTATGAAAAGTTAAGGCTTTTAAGGTGCAGCATCATTTTATCCCCAGGCATAAAGCGACTGGTTTTGTGAGATAATGAGTACCAATTCTTGCTGGAATCAGTGGAAGCTGAGAGTCCTCAGAACCACCAAGATTTAGGAGTGAAGACTATGGGGCAGGTTTGCTGTGTGTAAATGCAAACCGGAAGGGCCCAAGAGAGGTTGTTTCAAGTCGTGAAAAATCTGGAAAAATCTCATATTTATGGAAGGCCAGCTTCTTGGACATATTAGATGCTTCTACAAGAATATTTTGGTTTGGATCAAGAACATGCAGTTGAAACAGCTCTCCTGATCACCTTGACCTGCCAAGCTTGGGTTCTGTCCGCATGGTGGTCTTGGAGAGCACGGCCTGGGTCCCTTCTGAGTACAAATAAAGCAGAAAGCGGCTCCGGGAGGGCACTGATGTACTCCAACCGCTGATTGGCATTCAGTCTGCTGAACTGGGCTGCGCTTAAATTAAAGTAAAACCCCTGGAAGCGTGGCGCTAGGTCCTCACCATGAATTGCTTTGGTCTGCGTATCCACAACTGGTGCTGATACAGTGAGGGCCGGCTCTAGCACGAGTTTCAGAGATGCAGAGTATCCGTTTTTGCCACTGAAATCAGAGTATCCGTATTTGCCACTGAAATCTCCTGTAGATGATCTTTGTGAAAATAAAAAGGATGCCCACATTCCTGAAAACTGTGAAAGATGTGAAAGGTGTCCAGCTTTCAAACCTGCATAGAAGTTTAGTTCTCTTTCAGTTAATAAAGGAGTAAAATCTAGGGGGGGAAAAAAAAGCCCAAACCAGCAGCTTTCTTTTGTGATGCATCTGAAATCTGTATTTTGTTTGATAGGTACTTTAAAGTCTGCAGGTTATTCTGGATTATTTTTTTTCAAATTTATTTTGCTACTTATTTATTCGGCTATCTAGAAATCCAGCACACCAGTGAAAATCTTTTCAAATAGTAAACATAACTAAATACATAATAAATGCATGATTAGTAATGTCTAAGAAACCCTCTTCTAGCAAATGACAGTATCAGCATGCAAACCAGATTTGGGGATTTTTTTCCTCTCACACCTTGCTGCTCAGCCTGCTTTGGAGTTGGAGGATGGGACCCGCAGCTTCCAAGCAACTTGAAATATTGCTGCCGGAATGCTGGCACATCACCTCCTTCATGGTCCACTGGAGTAAATAATCTGAAATTGCTTTTAATTAAATGCTCAGGATAAATGAGAGCACGGTTAGTTATAAGACTGGCTAGTGGAGGTTAAGCCACAGAAGTTGTACAATTAGCTTTACACCAGATACACTTTCCAAATATCCCAGCTGAGTTTCTCAGGGGAAGGCAGGACTGGTGTGAGACTGTTATTTGAGAGGCTAATGGGTCTACATCAGGAGAGCTTCTCATTTCACCCAGCTCATTTGCCCTTGCTGGCCCCCAACTAGAGAGGCAGAAAAGTCCAACCATCAACCCACCACCACCATGTCCACTAAACCATGTCCTGAAATGCCACGTCTACACATTCTTTGAACACCTCCAGGAATGGTGACTCCACCACCTCCCTGGGCAGCCTGTTCCAGTGCCTGACCACTCTTTCAGTGAAGAAGTTTTTCCTAATATCCAACCTAAACGTCCTCTGCTGCAATTTGAGGCCATTTTCTCTTGTCCTATCTCTAGTTACCTGGGAGAAGAGACCAATGCCCACCTCCCTACAACCTCCTCTGAGGTAGTTGTAGAGAGCAATGAGGTCTCCCCTCAGCCTCCTCTTCTCCAGACTAAACAATCCCAGTTCCCTCAGCCGCTCTTCATCAGACTTGTGCTCCAGAGCCCTCACCAGCTTCATTGCCCTTCTCTGGATGCGCTCCAGCAACTCAACGTCCTTCTTGTACTGTACTGTCCAATTGTACTTGTAGTGAGGGGCCCAAAACTATACCCAGTATTGGAGGTGCGGCCTCACCAGTGCCCAGTACAGGGGCACAATCACTGCCCTACTCCTGCTGGCCACACTGCTCCTGACACAAGCCAGGATGCTGTTGGCCTTCGTGGCCACCTGAGCACACTGCTGCCTCATGTTCAGCTGGCTCTCAACCAGCTCCTCCAGGTCCCTTTCTGCTGGGCAGCTTTCCAGCCCCTCTTCCCCAAGCCTGTAGCGTTGGGTGGGGTTGTTGTGACCCAAGTGCAGGACCTGGCACTTGGTCTTGTTGAACCTCATACAGTTCATTGGTCCAGCCTGTCCAGATCCCTCTGCAGAGCCTTCCTACCCTTGAGCAGATCGACACTCCCGCCCAGTTTGGTGTCATCTGCAAACTCACTGAGGGAGCACTCAATCCCCTCGTCCAGATCATTGATAAAGATACTAAACAGAACTGGCCCCAGCACTGAGCCCTGGGGAACATGGCTTGTGATCGGCGGCCAACTGGATTTAACTCCGTTCAACACAGCTCTCTGGGCTTGGCCATCCAGCCAGTTTTTAACCCATCACAGGGTACACCTGGCCAAGCTGTCAGCCGCCAGCTCATGGAAGAGAGATGGAATTAGGTCTTAAAAGAATGTCTCAAACTGTCCGCATCAGAGGATGTGAAAGAGAAACTTGCTGCATGGTAGGCAGTGACCTCATCTGCCAAATGTGCCCTATAAAGTTGGAGTGCTTTCCCAGAAACGCCCTGGCAAATCGCTGTCTCCTGACTGGCTCCTTGTCCTCTATTAGTCATAATTCTGAGACAGTGAACCTGAACAGCGTACCTGGGATGCAGGTTTGGATGAACAAATGCATCAGGATGGCAATCTGAATATATCTGTGGTGGCAATCACAGCAAGAGAAAATACATAAAAAATATGAAATGAAGATTGCATGACCTTCCCAGTCTTCTTCCATTAAAAACTGGCTCATTAGTTCTCCAGTATACATACAACCTGGCCAAAAAACTAACGAAATTCCTTTTTTGATGTGCAGCCATCAAGACTATGCTCAGGTATCAAAAGCCTGGAGATGGTTTAACTGTGAAATCCCCTTCGTCAGAGCTGTTTGGCCACTAGAGAAAACCGCAATCTGACATTGTAGCTGTTAGTTGTTTTCATTATTATTTATTTTTCTAATCATTCTTACTCAGCTGTTACTTTTTAATTTCAACCCTTTTAAGCATTTTAGAATTTGTTAAATCCACTGCCTGTAAAGCTATAATTAAGCAAAATAGTCAAGTAGGGAACTTATGTAAAAGCAAACAGTTCTGAAATATCAGTGACTATAACCTGCAATAGACAAAAGTACTATGTATTTTAGTTAATTAATCACTTTAATTGATAGTTGCTAGGCCATATTTCAAAAATTCAGTGAAATGAATAACATAGAGTTACTCTGACCTTGCAAAATAAATAGCAATTCCCTGAAGACACACTAAAAACATATAAGGAAGTAGAACGGTTCTCTCTGTTTTAAACAACATTTCATTCAACGGAAACAAAGCCAAGGAACACATTTTTCCAGCTGATTTAAGATGCAGTGTGCTGATACTTGTCTTCCAATAGCAACAATTAAAATATCTGGATTGTGTAACCAGCGTGGGGACTTTTTTCTCCCCCTTTGCCCCAAAATCTATCACAAGGATGGTGATTAGTGGTAAGTCCACAGAAGAAAGTCCAGCTCAGAACTCAATACCTAAGTCTCCAAACTTGAAAGTGCTTTTACACCGAGCTCTTCTGAGCGTTCTAAGGAAACAGGGCTTGACAGGCTGCAACACCTTGGGTCTTCACTCAAGGCTTCCCTGAAAGTCAGAGAAATGTGCTCAGGTCTAATTTTTCAGTTCGTATCTTTCTATAAATAACACTGTTTAAAAACCATTCTTTAATAAATAATTTTTAAAAACATTGTTTAAACACAAATAGAGGCTCTCCTTGATTCAGGGGTGCTTTGCAGGTTCTAGATCTGTATTTGATCCTCTCAGTTTAATTCTACCAGTCATTTGCCAAAATAAATAAATAAATAAGAATCTGAATAAATATGAATATTTTCTGTGATGTAGAGCAAAACAATTGTATTGCTTTAGTGCAGAAGGCTGCATGAAGCTCAAAGAATGAATGATGCTACTGCCTGGATGAATAAATAGATGAGAGTCATTTCAGCTCCATTAGGGACAGTGGAAAGAGACACTCACCAAATCTGAAAATGCAGAAATAAGAAAAATACTTTTTTCCCCCTCAGTATTTCAGATTTTCAATAGAAAGATAGAAAGGAAAGTTTTAGGATGACAGAAATCTTCAAGGAATGGGGCTGAACCTCCACAGAGAAGACCAGAGAAGCTGCCCTACACACTCATGATGACTTTGCCCTACTGTGGCAAAGGTAGACATGTAAAAAACAGTCGAACCAGACCGTGTCTTAATGGCAGGTGGTCGTTATTAAAAAGCCATTATTTGCTAGCACATACCACTCAGTAGTATATTTTTTTTTTTAGCCTACATCTTCATCCAACTTTATTGTGCAGTTAGTGCTGTTTGACACGCCGTTCTTGAGTTGTTCTTGGTTGCTCATGACGTCCAGGGGACCATGGAGAGGCAGAGCTGTCCTGGGACTACTCTGCATTACGTGAGTAATGAACTGCTCAGCTCCAGAAGTTCAGAAAGACAAACACGGTGTTAAGGAAACTTTTCTTCCCATCATGTTGTAGGCATGGTGGTCCTATGGATCTGAGCCAATATCTCTAGAAGCATCAGTTTTGTGCTGGTGATTGTGTTCCCTTTGAGAGCAGCTCAGACCCACATCTCCAGCTGAAATCAGCTCCACCTTTAGCCCATTACCTTTTGAATGAATTAGCTTTCTTGGGCATCTCTGATTTGCCTTGTAACTTTATGTAAAGAATGCCTTCTAGACTGGATTAAATAAATCTGAGATTTTTTTTTACCAGTTCCTAAATCAGGAAGTCAATGCAGCTCCCGTGACAAGTGCTACCCTGCCTCTTCATTTTGCCAGAAAGAATTATTAAGGAGAGCAGAGGTCACGCACATTGCAAATGTGCTTCTGTCAAAGCGGCGTATTCCTAGAGGAGTAAACACAGACAGTGCTGAATTACTTTGTCATCATTAGGAATTGTCAGAGTCCCATCGTGGCTGGAAGAGCAGACAGGCTGGCAACCGCTTCGAACCAGAAAAAAAAATAAAAATGCTCGCACTGAAGAACGCAATGAGCTTTTCAGTTTGGTGCACATAGCTTTCTTCAGCTGATAGTAATGAATAAGATGGGCTGCGGGAAGGACTACAGCTTTTAGCTGCTTTGGTGAATAACATGTGAGAAAAAAATAATGTTGGGAAAAAAACCTCAAACTCTCTTGGTGTTGCACCTTAGTGACCTCATTTCTCAGTGAATGGCCGAGAAATTTTTTTTGGTTTTGAGAAAAAAAATGGTAGACAATACAAGTAATTTTTCAGAAAAATAGAAAAACAGTCTTGTAAGTATTCATAGCCCATGTAAGTGCTGCAAAAAAAAAAGTTTCTATGATTCACTTTTTCTGAGTGTGAAAATGGGATGTGGTAATGACAATCTTTTTTATGCACTTGGCGAATGCACATTGAAGAAATGCTGTGATGACCTTGTTGATACTTCTTCTCAATCTGTAAAGATACAAGTTACAAATATTAGCTTGAAAAGTTTGCTTTGATCATGTAAGATTCATAACTAAAAGATTTTGCTTGGCCACTGCCTTACTCTTGAATGATGGGCACTGGTATTCTGTCAAGACGGACACTCTGAAGACAGTGATGCTTACTGAGGAGATGACTGCACTGCTCCATGGGATCATCTGGCTCCTTTTTCCGCTCTGAAAAACACACGTAACACGGTGGAAATATTGCTGCAACATAGTGTAATTAACAGCATAGCTGGAGAGTTTTAATGGACAATTTCAGATTGCAGTTAAGAAAAGGTAATTCAGAAAAAAAAAAATCCTTCCCAGATTCTAGACTGGTACAGTTCATTGCTGGGAGATTTTTTACTGTCTCCAACAACAACGTAGACAAGAGTTATTTTATTTAAAACCGGTGCCTGCTCTGGGTTTTCCTTTGCCGGTCAGATACAGTTCCTAAACCTCCTAACAGAGCTGGCTCTGTTCAGGCTGTGGTCTGTGTTCAGGCTCTGTGTTCAGGCTCTGTCACTGCCAGACTGACGTCCCCACCAAGCTACACACCTCTCTGTGGAAGATACTTGCTGTATTCACCTTTTATTTCAAGGCAGAAACACCTTCCCTTGTCCTTTCCTGTCTAATTTCCATTAGCCAGATGGAAAGTGGGTTTGACTGTCCGGGGCATGTGAAGTATAGCTCCTTCGTCCTTTCCGTCCCTCACCGTGGATAACAACATTGGAGCCTCTCTGTCTCCAAAGCAACTGAATTTTAATTGACCCAACTGCAACATCCACGCAGGCAGGGCAGGTAAGAAAAATGCCTACGGAGTCTGTGTCTTGAGAGCCGCCTCCTCCTCCTCCTCCTCCTCCTCCTCATAACGACCACGAGCACAAAGTGATCTCCTTTCTCAGGGTGGCCATGAGCCATCGCAAATGTTTATGGACTGTAAAGGTTTTCCCAGTTGGCCAGTAAAATAACCTGTTTCTGATGTAATTTCCCCTCAAAATAAATACAGGTATTTAATTTTATTTTAATAGAATCAAAACTTTCCCCTATGTTTTTGGAATATATTCATAGAGGGGGAAAAGATTCAAAAATACCCCATTAAAAGAAACATAATGGATTCTTCACAGTTTGCTAGCAATAATATAATGTGTGTGATATAGCAGAGTACCATGCTGCTGTACAACTGATTTTACCCTTTTGTCCCTTTAGAACTTTTAAAAGGATTTTGGAACTCGGGCACCAGCAGAATTTCCATCTAGCCATAATGTGAAATATGAAACGGCTTTAACTGTCCCCAGAAACATCTTCTTCACTCCCACATCAAACTTCTGCAGAAAAGGTATTATTCTCCAAGTCATAATCACTCAGAATACAGCAGGTCATTATATCAAGAATTCTGGATTCTCTAAAATACCTGTGTGTGTAGGAGAATGTATGTATGTGCATCTTATCTACAGTAGAGGTGAAGAGACTGCTACCAGCTCTGCAGTTTCCCTTCGCCACACACAACGGCTTTGTCTTGAAAGAGGCTCAAAGGGAAGATGTCTGTTCACTAGAAGTATTTTCACAGTTCTTGCCCAGAGAGGTGGTAGATGCCCCATCCCTGGAAACATTCCAGGCCAGGTTGGCTGGGGCTCTGAGCAACCTGATCTGGTTGGAGATGTCCCTGCTCCTTGCAGGGGGGTTGGACTGGGTGGGCTTTGAAGGTCCCTTCCAACCCAAACCCTTCTGTGATTCTATGATTCTAATTTGCGGAGATATGGCATGCAAGGACTGCAGGAGGCCAACTATTCAGACCTCTTTTGTCTGAGAATGTAGCACATTTCATGATTCTCTAGGTAACTAGAGCACCACCATGAAGATGAATACAGGTTGAGCTCATCCTTGCCAACTGCTAGGATCAGAGTAAGAAACTGGAGCCATGTGAGCATTTAACAGGGTAGAAGATAATGCAAGAGGGAAAAAAGGGAGCAACTAGAATTACTAACATAGAAAACTATGAACTTTGATAGATTCTTGAAACAGTCTTTGTCCTAGAATCTGCCAGAACTCTCTCAAGTCTTGTTCCTGCACTGATTCAAAATAACAAAGAATGCAGCATTTAAAATGTTTGGCGCATAGGAAACAGCTTGTTAGAGCGCGAGGCAGCCTTCTGGTGTACATTTTTCATGTCCTGTTACAAAAAGATCAAAACATTGTGAAGGATGTGTATTCAGCTGAGAAATGTTAAAAATGCCACTTCTAGCTTAAGACATACTTTTGATATTTTATCTACTGCACATCTAAAACTGTCAGCTACAATGAAATTTGTCACCTCTATTTTACACTTGCATTAAGAGAGAACATGAAAATTGACCTCCAGTAACACAGAGTTTGACAATTCCTGTACATACAACTGTTACCTGGATGATTTTATAAACCACGGCTGTCAAACACATCCTGTTGTAACCTTTGGGGAGACAGAATGCTACGCTGTATTTTTTAAAGCCAATTTTTACTGTCTTACAATGTTCTCTCAGGTCATATTAAATAATTTGCAGTGAATTATTTTGTTAGGCAGAATAGCTTGTCAGCGCCGAAACTGAGAATTGCTCTGTCAAGTTGGAGGTGCAAAGAAAAAATCTGATTTGTAATTGCATCCATGTATGCTTTGGAGTGAAGCAGCTAATCTAAAAGTAAGCAAAGTGAAATGTTTAGAAGTGCAAGAGACAAGTGATATTCCTCCTGGATAGCTTCTAACTTCCCAAGCCGCAGCCACACGGCTCAGACTCCTGCACGATATTCTGCAGCTCGGTTTTTCTTTTTGTGTGTTTTCTGTCGCTGTGTCATCTGTGCCCTGGCACCACCAGAGCCAATAGTTTGCCTTTGCTTAACTCCATCTTGATAGCCCGAGCTTAATTCTCTGTTTAAAATTGGGCATATGCGATTCAGCAAAGCCTAGCTGAGGCCTTCACATAGATACGTTACACCAGAACAGGTTGTAAATGTTGAAAAGAACGATTTGAGGGTTTGTGCCATATTCCCGGTACCTTTGGGAAGGCACAGAAAAATGCCCAGGTCAAATGCAAGCTTACTGACATCCTGTTACACTCACTGAAAATGAGAATCACAAGGAAAAAGAACTGCCTTGGTACGATGATATAAACTTTGGATGAAATTTAAGAAAATTCACAGTACAAATCACATACAAGACATTTTCCCTAGACTCTCTTCTCAGAAAAAAATAATGTTAATTAACTCAGGTGGAAAAGGAAATCAATGAAGGGGGGGTGGGAAAGGAACCCCAGCACACACAGGACCTTACTGGGTGCCAGCTGGAATGAATGGAGAGGAATCCGCAGCATTGCATTAGACCTAGACCGTGCGCTCCACAGAGGAAGGGGAGAGCAGTGGGAGATGGGCCACCAGCACGCTGTGCTTCCACCTCGCTCGCTCTCTCGTTTGTTGAATTTTACACAATCTTTATCGTCAATTGGAGCTCTGGAGTTTGAGCACTGCATCATGTTGTATAACTAACTTGATAAATGGGTGTAACTTTAGCTCAAGACTTTTGGAGTCTCCATATTTCGCTGTGTAATTTTTTTCTTTTTTCTTCTGAAATACATCATCTGTCGTGACTGCACAAGGACGGTCTAAACCGTGCTCTGTTAACCTGCCACTCAGATCTTTGAGACTCTTCATCAAAAACCTCCTTCTGACAGTTTTTTATAGGTCAACATTTCTGTGAGCTAACTGCAGGTAACACTCCTGGGAAGGCAACTAAGCAGTCATTGCTCATACCGTGAGGAGAAACCATGACGTTAATTACCAAACCTCTGTGCTGTGCTGCTCTTGGATGTGTTGAACCATGGGGACAATTTCCAACCAGGCTCTTAAATCTGGCAGCGCTGCAGGGCCAGGGCTCCAGGGAAGGGCTGCTCCATCAGGACCCTTGGTGAATGTCTCCATCCCTGGGTTCATCTATTTTATACCAGTCAAGCTCTACTGCTTGAATGACATTTTTGCTTGACATCGGTGTGCTTTCTTGTGCTACGCTCCGTGGATATGAGCTTGTTATCAATACTTTCTGTATTCCCCAGATTCCTCTGGTTCTGATGCTACCTTTCTGAAAGTGTACTTGCGATCCTTTCCTTTTAGGTCCTGTGCATGACATGGTGATTTGTCATCCCTCTCATGCCGAAGCCTCTTGTTACACGGATCTTCTGGCAATTCCATTATCTTTTCAGTGTTTCGCAAAATACCGTATCTGCTACGAGCCCAGCACCCGCTGCGATGACGCACACTGCAACCAGGGCATTTCAGCCCGAAACTGAGACTGTTCTGCCTGCAGCAGCTCAAAAGCAAATGTATTCAAGTTTTTCTTCCTATGAATTTGTTTTCTCCTTGTTAATATGTGCTATAAACTCTCACTGTATCTTTACTTTGTATTTTAAATTGATTGTAAGTTGTATGTAGTTTGACAGCATGAAATGTGCCAGTTGGGCCGAAATGAAATTTTGCCTTAATTCAAGCAGCTCTCCCTATTATTCTTCATTCTGTGTTTTGCAGATGTCTGTTAGGTTTATTTAGTTTTATTTAAGTTGTGGTTAATATTTACTGTGCTTGACTCTCGATTCACATCCACATGTATAACTCCAGAGTAACTATTGTAAAGCCAATGAAACTATACCTTAGATTCAGCTGTAGGAGAAGCAGCTTTGAGGTTTATTTAATCACATCCACGTCCAGTAGCTTTGGCTCTTTATATCAGCTACTGCATTTCATGGGCAGGTATTAATAACCAATTAATATAACACAATTATGTAAGCAGGTGCACAGAACAGATGACATGTAGTAGTCATTGAATAAAAAAATAAATCATCTTTTAGCAAGAATATTTCTTTTGAGCTCCCACATGATTTTGCTCAGATTTCTTCTAACAAGGCCAGGTTGGTCAGATTTCTTCTTCGAGGCCAGGTTGGATGAGGCTCTGAGCAACCTGATCTAGTGGAAGATGTCCCTGCTCCTTGCCAGGGGGGTTGGACTGGATGACCTTTGAAGGTCCCTTCCAACCCAAACCATTCTATGATTCTAACAAATCTCTATATTTATATGTCAATATTCGAATATGGTCAAGATCAATTTCCAGTTCTAAAAAAAACCACCTCATTGTTATAATGCAACATTGGTGAGGGCACTTAACACAACTCTGCAACTCTCACATTTGGAGTATTATGTGTAAAAAAGTGTGAGTTTCTGATCTCAAGTAACATCTTCTTATGAATGTTCTTCGTGTCCTGTTTGCGTGTACAGGTGACCTCATTTCCGATGTGAGTGTCCACCTTTCACACTTGGACGTTCTGCTTGTTTCCGGTTTGATAAATGGATCTTCTGTCAGAATGACTTGCTCAAATTAGCAGAGTGCTTGTACTCTGCATCTTTATGCAAGGTTGAGTGACTGGGAGTCATTACTGGAACTGCTAAAAAGAGGAAACAGCAATGTGGGAACCTATGTCCTGAGGGCATACAGTGCTCCGAGAGTCTATCAAAAATAAAGAAGTTTAAATAAAAACAGCAGAACTCACAGGAACTGCACGGAGCAGTTACAAATACAGTTTGTATCCAGCAGATGGTATTCAGCGACAGTGGCAGACTCAACAAGCTATGACTTCATAGTTCATCTAGTGTTGAACACAGGCCCAAAAGTTGTTGAACTTTAGTAAGAGACCATCCATTGAAAATGATGGTTCTACCACCTCCAAACCATGAATGACTTTTCCCGGTGGGAGATAGAGTGTGTTGGTGTGCCTGATAAAGAAAACTTAGAAATATTGCTCTAAAAGAGATGTTGCATCTGATGGGCAAAGGTTGCTATCCAGCAAATAGTATTTTACTCTCAGGTGAAGGGTAATACTTTGGCTATCTATATCTTCTTTGTTAGATCTGCTCTGGAGAAGTCCTCTTTTCTTCAGGTGCTGCATGTTCCCTTTGGAGCAGATGTGGGGTGGCAGGTCACTTGCGTTCTCCCCTACACTTCACCACAAATACAATTATCTGCAGTTTGTGCCTCAACAAATGGAGTCCTACCACACTGGTTAATGAAAGCTGTAAGGTCACGTTACCTCTCTTTGCCTGAAACAGAATTAACCTCCCTGGAGATGCTGAAAATTTCATTTTGGCTTCCCTGGAGTGAAACAGGGAGGAGATCTGAGAGGGGATGGTATGTACCGGAATGTTTATTACCTGGTCCTTGCCAGAAAAGCTAAAACATAATCTTTCCGGGCACTATTAGTGGTTGAGGTGAACAGAATTTATGGCTTTTAGTCACTTGCTTATTTTGGAAGGGTATCTGAAGTCATATATATTGCAATAGAGTCCAGGACACCACTTGTGGCACTTAAATCCCATAATGAATCACAAGTTGAGGATGTGATTCAATATCTTAAATTGAATTATGAGAGTGGTGACTCATGGTCAGTGACAACGAGTCTGGCAGTGTTCTGAATGACGCCTTCAGGAACAATGATTTTTGACCATTTCTTTTATGGTCACGAGGTCAAGGCGGTACACGCTCAGGTCGCAGCGTGACGTCATTGCAGTACAACCAGCGTCTTGCAAAGGAAGCGCTGTAATGGGAGGTGGCACCGCTTAGAGCTCTCCTACTCTTTGCAGCAGCACGTTGGCCTGTACCCCTCCTTGCCAGGCTGGCTTACATCCCTGCGTGCTCCAGTGTTGTGTGACTGGCAGGAACCGCACGTCTGGCCAAGTGATAACGCTCCAGATCTATACGGCACGGCTAGCAATGACTGCCCTAGCAGCGAGGCACTGGGGATTCAGGCTTCCTAAAGCAAAGACTTTTAACAGGAAGAAGAAATAAAGGCAAGAAAAATGGCATTTTTGAGCAAGGAGATTAAGGAACGACCAGTTCTAACTGTAGGTACTCAGTTGGAGGACCAATACACCTCAGAGGAACCTCAGGCTAAGAGGAAGAAAGTAAGTGAACTAACTATTCGTAACACAGTCAAATTAAAGAAGTCTTTGAGTCACTCTCACAGTCCTCTTGCCAATTTGAGAGGAATTGCACCATACCCAGCGGTATCGAAAGCCACGCTGAGATCCAACCAACAGCAAACACTCATTCTCTAGCTCCGGTTGCGTATTTAGGTACCTTTACAACACTTGCCACAGGAATGATTCACGGGTCTCCCTAAGGACTACTCAAACGACAAACCACGCCGTATGTCAGGCATGGCAGAGAATGTTTGTGGAAGAGTACGAACAGAAAGAAATCCCCAGCAGCCCCTTTCTCGTGAAGTTTCTCTACAGATGCTGACAGACGTGAAGTCACACAAGCGGCTTTGCTGCAAGAAAGCCTCTGAGATCTTAAGGTTACAATTTGGGTAACATCATGAAGGAGAAGACAATGTGCTTCTAAACCTCCTTCTGTGATTCACACAGTGAGTAGTGCCACCCACACCTAATCTGTGCTTGGCTGAACTGCCAAAACATTAAAATCTGTGAAGGAAGCAGCCCACTGAGTTCAAAGTGGGTGCCTTGCTTTGAGAGAGCGCGTTCTTAGGAGAAACACTCCAAGCTGGGGGAAGTCCAGGATGGTGCAAAGTCTGGAGTGGCTGGTTACGATGAAAGTTAAATAATTTTCTCATTGCTGGCTCCCGATAAATACTGAAGGGCACCAAGTTAGTGTCTGTAGTATCGAACACGATGTAGTAAGAACATACTGAGCAGGCCTGGAAGATCTGGAGGAGACGGATCAACATCCCGCAGGATAAATATTTTTTGTAGACAAAGATGAGCAAAGTTTATCTATGCCTCAATCTGTCAGGAAGCAGACAAGGTTGGGTACCACAGGTAATTAAGGTGCACCGCTACATTCTTATGTTTTTTACGTCAGGAACTGCTCCGATTTATTTCCACTCTGTTGTAAACCAAGGACTGATGCTCAGGTGACACAGTTTCGGTATCTTGGAGATGTTACAGTCTTGACGTAAAAGAAGGAAGTTCATCCTCATCATCTCACAAAACGGCATCTTTAGTCCAGGCTGGATAAAACCAGGTAAACCCCAAAAGGCGGTGCTACGTGCTCAGCGCTTCCGCTGCTGCGAAGCGCTGTTCATTTTTCAGAGGCCGATAGAGCAGATGGGTTGGTGACAGGTTGATTAGGATACATGCAGTGAAACCTCTGCGTCTGTCTGGAAAGGAATTTATTGGTTTTGTACAGATCTAAGCCTTTGATTTGGGCTCTGGTCTTCAGACATAGTAACCAATTACTACGGGTTGTTGTGGGCCTGAGATTCTTCTATTAATAAAATCCTTTTTGCTATTTACACAAGTTGTAATGGTGAAAATCTGGAAGTGACAAACTTTTGTTGGAAATCATGCATTCACTGGGACTCTCTTACATCCCAGCTCTGGTACGTGTTTTTTTTTTCGACACTCATTCTCCCCTTCCTAAAATGAGCTGCCAGTCAAGCTCACTTTAGCTAGATCCTCGTAACCGCACATCTATTTATCTTGTCTCCAGCCATAACAGTGACTAAAAAAAACCAACACCCAAACCCTGTATGATAAACTTCATACCACCACATCACTGGTACTGTGTTTTAGTTTCCAAGACAGAAAATGCTCAGACTTGTTTTCCTTTGAAGAGAGGTAACATAAAAAGAGTATTTAAACCCCACAGTGTCACTAGACCACCAAGGTGGAGCAAGGAGATCCTCTCATCTCCACCTGAGAACCAAGTCTTTGACAGTGAGGTCTGGCATGGGACTAGCAGTGGTGTTTCTCTGCTGGCGTTTCCACCACTTTTAGCTGCCACCATTGATACACAAACCCACCTTTTCAAGACATTTTCATTCTGAAGAGCTTAAAGCTGTCCTGTAGCGTGTTGTTCACCATCACACCAGTATCGTGCACGAGTCTTTCCTCTCATTGAGATATACATTATGAAAAAGAAACACAAAAGAGAGAAGCAGAAGAACAGCAAGAGTTTTATTCCCACAGACTTTGCAGTTTTTCTAGCTGTTGTCCCAATCTGCCCCCGGAGAGCTCCAGGGAACACGATGCATCTATTGCTGTTGCTCTATTGACCTCCAACACTGAACTGTTGCCCAATAAAATATCTCTCAAAGGACAGCATGGTGTCACAGCTGGTTTAGAACCTGAGGAAACCAGCTCTTTGCGTAAACAGGCTCCATCTTCCCTTTGTCCTTTCAAGAAATTTAGCCGGTGATACATTTTTTTTCAGTATTATCTGCTAGCCAGTGCCCTCTACTTTGTGCAAAGCACAATACAGAGAGCCAATAATGCAAGTGAAGGATGTCCTGTAATGTAATATCCTCTGCCCAGCCACCTATTATAGACACTTTTGTGCTTGACCGAGTAGATTAGGTAAAGTAGAGTAATTATAGAGAAAGACTGAAATACAAAGGAACTTATTTTCTTTTGTAGCTTCTCTGTCGTCTCTCTGTCGTGGATCCACTCCCTCCTACTGCAGTGGAAAAGCTACGTTAAAATTAATATTCCAAGCTGGGATTTTCAAAGCAGACTATAGCAGTGAAGTGTCCAAAAGCCACTGACATTCAACGGGAGCTAAGTCCTTAACACCTTTGAAAATTCTTAGCCAAAATCCATTAATGCGTACTTCAAAGAGAGAATATTCACAGTTCTAGGAGTCATTTTCCTAACAGCCTTTCATTCTCATTTCTAACAGGCCCTTCTTCCCTCGATCCTAACCCCCCGTTGGGGTACAAAACCAAATTGCTTCCATGCCCTTTGTAATTAAGACCTCAGCTTTAGCTCTGATGCTTTTGAGGCATTTCTTTTTGTATTTAATGACACACAAGTATCTGTGTCTAAAAGAGACAAAATGGAACTCTTTAATATTGCTTTTCTGTCTTTATCTTGTCTCACCAGTCATTATGCCTCGTACAAATGAGCACAGGCACCAGTCCATCTAGATATTTTGACTCCTTACTGTGGAGAGTTAATTAATTCAGGTGTTGTGTCTCCTGCTTATGGTCACTTCTCATCTTTTGACAAAAATTAATTCACTCGCAGCAGCCTAATGCCCCACTTTGTCAGGCTTTCTTTCTAAAACACAGTGCCACGGTATTTGACACATTTGTAACTTCAGTCACTTACACTAATTTTTCTCCTTCCTGCAATCATAGCATGAGAAGAATTCATCGATTAAATAAATCAGGTACAAAAGATGTGATCTGACCTAAATTTGTGCAACTAGCTGTTCCAATAACCCACCAGAAGGCAGGTTTTAATTGTGTTAACCATCAAACCATGCTGTGGTAGTAAAACCTTACTAGGAATCTGCTGCACTACATTGACACCTTGTGGCTGGTTCATCACAATGTAATATTCATCCAGACTACTGTAAATAAGAGGGGTTGTAATATAAAACCTGTAAGGAATTTATTTTCATTTTAAGTGCACACAGTGGATGGGAGCCTGATAAAGAGTGTCTAGATCAAACTCAATTTTTATAGAATCATAGAATCACGGGATGGTTTGGGTTGGAAGGGACCTTCAAAGCCCACCCAGTCCAACCCCGCTGCAAGGAGCAGGGACATCTCCAACCAGATCAGGTTGCTCAGAGCCCCGTCCAACCTGGCCTTGAATGTTCCCAGGGATGCGGCATCCACCACCTCTCCGGGCAACTACTTTTAGTCCAATTCCAGTCCAATTCCAGTCCTTCAGAGCTGAACACAGGGCCAACACCTACAGGTTTCCCGCTTTCACCACAATTCAGATCCCTGTGGGATCCAGCCTTGAGGCGTGTGCCCTGAGCTCACCTCAGACGGCAGCATCTCCGGCTGACACGTCATACTTCACCCTCTGCCCTAAAGGCAGCAGGATAAAGAACGAACAGCTTTTGTTGCAATGGCACCCACTGCCAAAATGGAGTGAGGTTCAAATTATATTTGCAAAAGGAAATGCAAACTTCAAAGTGTGCGTGTGAAATAACACTCTGGAAAGGTCAAACGGGATGAAGATGCTACACGCGAGCTGTCCCGTTTACTGCCTGCCCAATGAAGAGGAAATGGCACAACGCAGGATGTTCAAAATGGGCAGATGGGCTGTGACATAAACCTGAGACAGCTCATCTGCTCTGTCTGTAATCATCGTGTTTGAAACCATTTTCACACCATCGTCACTGAGTAAAACATAATTACTACGAGTTTACAACAGAAAGGAACTACTGAAATGTTAATAGAGGGAAGGATGTGGAAAGGATTCAGATAAATCAGTTACAAACAGCGCTCTGGCCAGCAGTCAGTGAATCACTGAGCAATATGTAACGATGTCGCAGGAAGAATGCATCTACCACACCATCCTTGAAGACAAATAATTAAATAGCACTGCCTAGATTGGATATTAGGAAAAAAATTTTCACAATGAGAATTGTAGAACATGGGCCCAGGTTGCCCAGAGAGGTGGTGGATGCCCCATCCCTGGGAACATTTCAGGCCAGGTTGGATGAAGCTCTGAGCAACCTGATCTGGTTGGAGATGTCCCTGCTCCTTGCAGTGGGGTTGGACTGGGTGGGCTTTGAAGGTCCCTTCCAACTCTAACCATTCTATAATTCTATGATTCTAACCCCACAGATTAACTACCCTTCTCCCATGACCGTTCAATCCGCTGTGGTTCACCCCCTCGCAAAGCTGGAGACTCCCTGGATCTGTTCGATGGCATCAGATGAAACTCTGAAATTAACGACTCCAGTGAAGGACAGTACTTGAACCCCGACTGTGGGATTAAGGGCTAGTTATCCACTTTTTGGGAAAGAGGGAACTGGGCATCAGGGAGTCCCCACCTTTCTCCTGCTCATTTTCTGCTTGGAATAACAGCAGGAGGCTGCTCGAGCTGGGCATTCTTACGCACAGCAACGCCTCTCACATTCAGAAGAGGAGACAGTGACAGTCCTCCACAAGTATAACTATCCTGCATGCCTGGATCCAAGAACCAGCAAAATCAAGGATGTGAAATGGAGGAGGAGGGCGGGAAGGATGCCTAGACTGACGGAGTCTGCACCTGTGTCTATCTCCATCCAGAATTCCACAATAGTTGTTTTAAGGTTTAGGCAGTTTAGTATCTGATTAATTCTGTTCGTCGAGAAAACAGTGTGGTTCCTGATGGTCTTTTGACCACATGGGTGTCTCTAGGGACCCAACTCCACCAGGATGCAGGTTGGAATCGAGTGACATGCGGCTCTGACTATGTGAGAGCTTCCAGCAAGGCTAAGACCTGCTGGGTAAACCCTGTGCCTCACAATGGATCTCAGCCACATAACCTCAGCTGAATGACAGTCATTAGTGTTAAACAACCAGCAACATTTTGTTAGCTCAAAGTTTGGAAGAGCTAACTGACGATTCTTTGAAAAGAATTACAGTAATCTATTAATTGCCATGGAACAAGAACACAATTAAATAAATTCCTCCAAAAATAACTCAATGTCACATACTTTTTGTTCTAAACTGTTTTTTAAAAGATTCTTTGAGAGAACAATAATTTACTGACCACAGAACAGTAGCTCAACACAATGAGAAGTACCCTCAATATTGCAATGCGAGGAGTTACTGGAGAAGAAACTAGTGTTTCAGGAGAGGTATAAAGACAGCATGTTGTAAACCTAAATTGAAACCTCAGATCACTACTGATGGAAGTAAATTGATTGTGAATTTCTCTCACCTCTCCATACATACTTATTCTCAGTATTCAGAAAAGGAAAAGACAGCTCTGTAAAATCACAGAACCTTTCCCCTCTGAGTCAAAAGAGAAGTGAGGTTTGGAGGAAGGTAAAAAAGACATGGAAAACGTTCTTGGAAAGTCCAGCACCCTGAAGTACAGCAAAATGAGCTGCAGCTGCTTTACATGAGGAGAGAGCACATCTCGGCAGCAGGATGCCTTCCTACAGCAGTGATATCTACAACCAGCTGTAGTACACATCAACCCAAAACCGTGGCTGTTCCATGTGTCCTTTGTATTAAACAAAGCTTTCTGTCTTAGCAAGCTCATCAATATCCAGAATTCATCTTGCAATGAATCACAGCCCTGTAGACATCCTTCTTTACCATGGCACACCATTCCCAACAGCCAGTTTGCACAAATGCATCGTGTTTTGGAGGTTGAAATAGATTCACTATGTGAGCTGTTCTGTGCCTATTGTCCTCAGTGACTGTAAAATCTCCCAGGGATTTTAATTTTTGGACTTATTAAACCAGAGTGACCAAGGAACATGCTCCAGGCCACACAGAAAGTCTACGGTATAGCAAGGAATTGAAACAGGTATCAAGGCAATGCTCTAAACACAACCCAACTTTTTCTTTCTTATTCTTCCTTTCCTCTTTCAGTCTAATAAGAACCTATGAAATCTCTTCACTCTCTTTTAAATCCCTGCCTTCCCACCCTTTGGGATCCTGCCCAAACTCCTCGCTGCCTATTACCTCTTCTCACATATGTACCCTCCGCAACGACAGGAACACGCACAGCGGCTGTCCAGGTGACAGCCATCAGCCCAGCTTTTTCTGCTCTACGCAGCCCTCGCGGTGAACACACACCAACTCACAAAAATGATCACAGATGTGAAAAAACTACAGCTTCACCACCTGTTGCTAATGTAATGGATTCAATTACTGGCAGGCAGCTTGAATCATTCTGAGGTCTGTTACAAAATGAAGATTTTTTCCCCTGTGGGAGACTGGCGGTTCTGTAACGGCAAACAGCTACAGGGGACAACCTTGTGTAGTAAAACCCTCTGGCTCCTTACAGACCCCTCCCTGCCAGGAATTTCCTCTTACACCATTATCTGACATGTTAATTAGTTCTTTTCCTAACTGACCCAATGAATTTATCTCTGTCACGTGCTTTCCGACTGCCCACAAACTGACCGTAATTTCAGCAGCTGCTTCGGCCACAGTGCCGATATTCGCCCCCGTACTGACCGGTGCTTTGCTACTGTGGTTCACACCAAAGAGAAAGGGCAGTAAAACTCGAGCCATACTCACTCCAGGTGCTCATTGCAACTGAGAAGAGATCCGTGAATATCTCTTGTGTGGGCACTTTTTCATCCCAGCTATGGTCTTGTTTGGTGACATTGTTTCCACACATGTATATAGATATCTGAAAATTTCTGTGTTGATAAGGATAAATGCGAGACAATTAACTTGATTGAGCAGTAGTCTATTTGAGCTAGATTTTATCCTCGGTATGCTCTTCAGGCTGGGTGAGTGAACGTTCTTGTTTATAGCAAGATGTCTGCTGAGTGGCCATTGGGCTCAAGAGGTTAAACCAAGCTTCTTGGCTAGGTGCTGATCTAGTACTATCCAGGCAGAGAAGGCAGTGAGCAAGGAGGAGAAGGAAGAGTCTTGTGCTATCCTCTCTATTCACTTGATCTAAGATCTGGACCTCGTTATAGAAAATTTTGGCTGAGTCCTTAGTTATCTGCCTCAACTGAAGACATGAGGGTGGGCACTACACACGGGAAAGAAAGCGCAGACCCGTCCCTTGCTCATGGTTCCTCTCTGGTTAGAAACAAAGAAAAAGGCAACCCCTGAGCCCACAAGAAACCTCTGCTTTCTTCATGGCATAATAAAAAGGTTCAAGGAGGCACCTAGTGAAAGCAAAGGGCATCCAACATGAGATGGACAACAGCAGGTACGTTTCTCACACTGTGGAATATCACTGCATAAATAATCGTCTAAGATGGCATAATTTGAAATATACTTGCTTAGTTAGGAGCAGCTGTTGGAGGAGCAGTCAATGTCAGAAACCTCTGATGCTAAAGATAACGAGTAAGCAAAACAGGGAAAAAGCTAAAAGGCAGCACTAATGGCCTCATCTTAGCAAGCAACCGAAGCAGGTGCTGCAAGAGGCCCTTTGAATTCCATGGGGTAACTGACACATTGAACCGCAACACGTAGACTGTTGAATTGTTGCCAATTAAGAACTGGAAGGAAGAGAGAAAATAAACCCAAATGGGGTAATAGGAATAGGAAAGCATAATGTAAGGAAGATTTATCTTCCTCCCACTTTTCTCTCCAAGCTAAATTTTCCGTACAGAGCAGTGTATTTCATTTTCATAATTTTCAGCTAGAGTGGAAGGTCATTTGTGCCATCGTTATCGACACCACCTTATTGACTGCAGCATGCGGCTCAGCTTTTGTGGGTCTTTTTCCTAGGAAGCTCTTCCCAGTCCCAATTTTTGTCATTACAGGGCCATCATTAGTTGTGTTCTGTAGTGTTAAAAAAAGAAAAAAAAAAAAGAAAGAAAGAAAAGAAAGAAGAAAAAAAGTCATCTTAAATTCAGCTAGCTGCTCTTCAGGAAGCTGATCAGTCCTTCTGAAAAGAGGCGTCAGGGTTGCTTAGGAATAAAAAGCTGACATCCTGCCTGTCAGATGGCTCTTTTCAGATAATTTCCTCGATAAGTACAATAATTGTGGCCATCTGCCCCCTTGCAATGTCTAGGTTAACACCAGGAGAAATGCTACGCTTCAGCCACTGTCCTGCAGCCGTTGGCATCTCTTTTCTGGGGAATTAAAATGCGACAATATGTAATATCGCTTTACCTAGCAGCGTCTTCATCTAGCGTTATTTTTAGTACTGTAAAGACATATTTAGGAATGGCTGCCATCTGTCCAGACATAACAATAAATACAATAAAGGTTATGACCAATGATTAGGAACTAAGGTTATCGCTCCTCAAAAAAGAGATGGGTTATTGAAGGTCCGATTCCCCTAAGGGAGGGCATATCATGGTACAAAAAGATTCTAACGGGAGAACTTGCATGTATACTTGAGCTCACGTGTGTTCAGAAATTTTTGTAATTCATTTGAAGTTGTGCCTGCACATCGTTTTGCTGCCACTGCATCATTTTATGCATTTTTCCTGGTGATGATCCCAGGCAGTTGCTCCTCAGCCCTGCATTTCTTCACGCAGCCAGGCAGTGGCACCGGAGACCAGACACCACTGCTGGCTGCCACTGGGCATTGGGTGGTTTTGAGGCAGAACTTTGCTCAGGGGCGAGGGTTTACAAGACTGATGCATGAATTACCACCTACCTTCATGCTTGGACTGACGCATATCGCCACCGCAACCCTGCTGCCCACCCTGATCCACAGGACCCGGCAGATATTCGTGTTCTCCTGCAGGAATCACCTGCCCCCAGCTGCTGCTACTTACTCTGAGCCCCCAGCGAGGTCCGACTTGCACCACTCGGTGCTTCTACTAACGCATTTCTTGCAGGATTAGTGGTACAATGCGACACTTTCAGCAGGCCTGCAAAGCCTAATGCCTGCTCTGGGAAATGACAGGAATTTCTTCCCTTGGCTGGGAAAGGCTCAGAGCACACCAGGTTTTTCTGGTATTAGAATCATAGAATGGTTAGGGTTGGAAGGGATCTTCAAAGCCCATCCAGTCCAACCCCCCTGCAAGGAGCAGGGACATCTCCAACCAGATCAGGTTGCTCAGAGCCTCATCCAACCTGGTCTTGAACGTTTCCAGGGATGGGGCATCTGTGTTGCCTCTGTTTATCCAGGCTCTGGGACTCCAAATACCCATTGCAGACCTGCTAGGGAGGGGATGTCTACAGGTCCTTGCTGGTGGTCCTTGGTGCTCAGTGACAACACCCTCAGGTCAGATCTTCATCAGACATTGGAGGAATGGAGAGAACCTTTTTATTCAGGTGGGGATGGCTGTGTCCTTTACAGACCGCACGGACGCTACAGCTGCAGCATCCTGGTGCGCTCGCAGGGCAGGTCCCTGTAGATGGAGAATTGGAAGATGAGTGCATCGTGCGCGGCCCATGCTGGGACGACCATGCTCGCTGTACCCCGAGAAATATCACACCTGGTACTTGGATCGTTTCTGCCGCAGGAACCGTTTCTTCCCTCAGGCATTCCCTGGCAGCAGGGAGAAGGGGAAGAGCTGTCAGCATGACTGAGGGTACCTAATAGCTTTGGCTGCATTTTATTTCAGGCTTTTATATCTCCTCAGAGTGAATGAAACAGGTCCAGTCTTAGAATTAATTTTTAGTTTCGAAATTCGGCTTCCTTCCTATTTCCCTACCTCCTAGAAGAGCCCTAAAACCCTAAGTCAAATTTAAATGAAAAAAAAGCTGAAAAGAAGCACTGAATTCTGACCCCTTCCACTGCCAACATCATCCCTCCTGCCTCCTCGGGGACACCATACACGTCCTGACCTGAGGACCCCAGAGTGATGGCTGCCAGCAGGTAAAGAGCACGCTTACCCTCCAGATGGCGATAAATCTGTATTTTTCCATATTTTCTTTTCCTCTGAATTTGGCGGAAAAGCTGCTGTTGTAGTTTCTGGACAGCAAGAGCTTATAATTTTAAAATGTTATGCAAACATTGCAGTTCCTTACAGTATTTATTTATAGTGCCAACTACTCAGTGTGTATAGATATGTATATACATATATTTTAAAACATATGTCTTCGTGTATATACATGGATACCCACACCTACCGCTCACTGTAGTCAGGCAAGCTACGTGGCTGCCTTCTGCTCTGCCTAGGCAGAGCTCTTCTGCAAATGAACAAAGATGATGTCCAAACAGGAAGGAAAGAAGAGCGACGACAGCAATTTAATTTTTAATTTATGAATCGATCGTGATGAACCCCTGACATTGAAGCAATTGTGTTTAGTCTCTGGTCCAAAGATGACCACAGTCAGCGCTGCAAGGGAGGATTGACTCGGATGGGGCGGAGATGGCTCTCATAGGGATGCCCATGGGTGCATGGGGTGGTCTTCCTTCCCTCACCGTTCTCTGTGCTGGTCTTCCTTCCCTCACCGTTCTCTGTGCTGGTTCCTAGCCAGCACCAGAGCAGGAAAGCAGGGAGACAGGCTGAAGGGAACTGCAGTTGTAATAAAAAATTAAAAGGAGGCTCCTCCATGCCTCTTGTTACCTGTAAAATAGAAAAGGATGAGCTGAAGCTAGGTGTATCACTACTGGACTCAAAGAAATGTGAAGTTTAAAACACATTGCTCCTCTACAGTGAGTGGTTTGTCTTGGCCATACTCACACTGAAGTGGATCAGGAATTTTTCCAATACATTCCAGATTCTATAGCAATGCAAGATACAACAACTGCAGTTTAAATTAGGAAAAAAAAAAATGACTGTGTCATGGTTTAGCCCCACTCAGCAGCTAAAATACCACACAGCTGCTCACTCACTCCCCCCCCCTCTCCATGGGATGGGGAGGAGAATCAGGAAAGAAAAGAAGGCAAAACTCCTGAGTTGAGATAAAAACAGTTTAAGAGAACAACAGAGGAAAAGAAAATAGAGATAGAAAACCAAACCAGAAAATATTTAAGCATGTAATTTGCAGTGCAATAGCTCACAGTGGATCCTGATACCCAGCTCCCTGTAGAGTAGCAAAACCCATCCCTCAGCACCCTCCCCACTTTATACACTGAGCATGATGTCACGTGGGATGGAACAGCCCTTGGGCTAATTAGTAAACTATCCCAGCTGTTGGCTAATTAGCAACTATCCCAGCTGTGTCCCCAGCCACAGGGGCCACGGGCTCCAGCCCCTCTCCCAGTTCTGGTGAAAATTAACTCTATTCCAGCCAGAACCAGGACATTATTGGGAGTTTACTTCGTATAATCTGAAGTGGCAGAGTTAATGGCGTGAATATTCGCCTCAGGATGCCATTTGGACTTTGACATGCCTTCTGGCTGACTGTCACCCATGGCACACTAGCGTTTTCATTTGCTTTTCTGAATCTTGGATTTCCACAACCCCCTTAGAAATATTCTGCTCTACTGTGGCACCTGCTAGTCAGTGAGCAGCCAATGCAACACGAGACACTTTTGGTAGAGTACGGTGTTTACTTTGATGAATTAATGAATTATACAGCCGGCCTAATATCTTTGAATATTAAAAGTGGAATTTCAGCTTGCAGATGAAATGTAAATCAATGGTTGAAAAAATAATCCAAAATAGCACCACAGAAACAAGGCAAAATGAGTTAATGTATAATTCAAACAGTATAGCTAGGAGCAACCTTTCTATTTTAATACTATGAATGTTTCTAAACCAAAACCAGGTTCTGATGCTTGATTTTTCTTTTTTTTCTATTTGAGCTTATTTTTTTTGTTGTTGGAGATATGGATGGTAATTAAAAGCAACAGTGAATGATGAGGCTATTAAGAGCTGAGATTAAAAATTAAATAATGGAAGTGCTGTGATTTATGTTACTGAGCTCCTAAGGCACATTTAAAGCAAACTCACTAAGAAATTCATGCTTCTTCCATGTCAGCTGTTTTATTCAATACAAACCTCATTTGCTGAACACAGCTTTCCAGGTTCCAGTTAATACTCAAAAATTCAGTTTGTGGTTCAGATCAATATATTAACTTTTGAGAGCCACATTGTTAGTGGCCTCAGGTGAAAATCTACGCTAGAGCTTGGCTAAAGGTTAGGATTTTATCCTGAAGAAGTAAAGGTGATGTGTTTTGGGTGGGCTCTCTGAAGTCAGAGGGTATTTTTTACCAGAAGTAGCACAGCCCATCTACGCAACACCCTTTGAAGACACTTGCTGACTCTCATGAAATGAAGACTTAATGCATATAAGAAGCTGTGCCTTGTGGAGCTGGAATTACTGTTGGGGCTGCAGAGCACCCGACAGCCCCCTCCTTCATTAGGGGATCATAGAATCACAGAAGGGTTTGGGTGGGAAGGGACCTTCAAAGGCCACCCAGTCCAACCCCCCTGCCAGGAGCAGGGACATCTCCAACCAGATCAGGTTGCTCAGAGCCCTGGCCAACCTGGCCTGGAATGTTTCCAGGGATGGGGCATCCACCACCTCTCTGGGCAGCCTGGGCCAGTGCTCTACAACCCTCAGTGTAAAAAAATTTCTTCCTAATATCTAATCTAAATCTACCTCCCTCTATTTTAACACCATTACCCCTTGTCCTGTCACAACAGGCCCTGCTGAACAGCCTCTCCTCATCTTTCCTGCAGCCCCCTTTAGGCACTGGAAGACCGCTCTCAGGTCTCCCCGGAGCCTCCTCTTCTCCAGGCTGAACAGCCCCAGCTCTCTCAGCCTGGCCTCACAGCAGAGCTGCTCCAGCCCTCGTACCATCTTCGTGGCCTCCTCTGGACCCTCTCCAACTGGTCCATCTCCTTCTGATGCTGGGGGCTCCACAGCTGGGCACAGTGCTGCAGGTGGGGTCTCACCAGAGCGGAGCAGAGGGGCAGAATCCCCTCCCTCGACCTGCTGCCCACGCTGCTGGGGATGCAGCCCAGGATGCCGTTGGTTTCTGAGCTGCAAGCGCACATTGCCGTCTCATGTTGAGCTTCTCATCCACCATCACTCCCAAGTCCTTCTCCTCAGGGCTGCTCTCCATCCATTCTCCTGTGGATCTCTATGGATTGTTACCATAGCACATATATTACAAATACGTACACCTACACGGGTTCATTACTCATAAGGCTTCTAGCATCTAGCCAGCGTCTCCTGTAAAGTTTAATTTTGTAAGCCTTCTTTTTAATCTGGAGGGAACTGAAACTATTCTGCTGTTAAAATACAGCTGAGATCCTTGTGCTTTCTCCCCCAAAGTAACGCCATACCAGTGAACAAATTAGAAATAACACTGAAGGGATCTCTTTCCATTTTTCTTTTCAAAATCTGCTGGTTTGTTTTAATACCCACACATATATGAGTTATGAAGAACGCACCCGTTGTAAAGTGCATTTAACAACAGGATCTAACAGAAGAGAGTAATTAAATACCTAATTACTATTGCATAGCTGCTTTGAAACCCTACTGTGTTCCAACTTTACGTAAACCATTTGGGAAGGAGCCCTAGACCTACTGTGAGTTTCTTCAGGATCTAAAAGAAGAACTTTAGAGATGAATCTCCCACAGTGTTTCATTATTTTAATTGATGTAATTACTGTAAGAAACACTATCATTAGCCCACTTTCTGTTATTTATTTATAAAAAATTCAGGTGCAGCACAATGATATTTTTCTCAGGCCTTGACGCTGTCTATCAATAAGGAAAGATTATTTTAATTACTCAGCAGCGTGGAGACAAGGGCAATTACTAAATGCCATCCCACCTCAACAGGCAACCAGATCATTTTCTGTGCATTGGTACAAATGACATGGATATTTTCTTCTTTGAAATTCCATGATGCAGCAAGAAAGAATGTATTTGTTGTGCTTTTTTTTTTTCTGGAAACCTACAAAATCAACAGAAAAACAAATGCTTGTTCTCTTTTGGCCAGCATTCAGATCCCAGGGGACAGGTTTATAGACTGCTGGAGAGCGTTCAGCATCGGAAGGATTTAATTCATGGAGACTCCATGTAATGAATTATAACAAAAATATGTCAAAACCAGATCTTTGCACTGTCACTGCTCCCCACTGGGACAGACAGGCTGTAGATGGACTGGAGGTACGAAGGGGCCAACGTTCAACTTGCATCGAATGAACCAAAAAGCCACAGGAGCAGAAAACCCTGCTCCGTTATCTACAACATTCTCCCTTATCTACAACAGCTCCAAAGGACTGGCTAATCGAGCACAGGTTGCAAATTATCACCGGCACAATCACTTCATTCCCTTCTCCTTCCTTTTACTTTAAAACCAAAATCAGGTCAGTCTGCAGCCAGATGACAAGATCTAGATCAGGAGGCGGCTTCACAGAAAATAGGATGCATACCACAACTGGTGTTGATGGTATCTGAACTGATTTTACCTTATCAAGTAAAATTATTATATTTCTTTTTTCATGGAGGGGGTCTTTGAGCTCAGAGTTCTGTGTAGCTGCTGTTTTCCGGTTTTCACATAAACATCATGTCTACTTCAGGACACGGATCTTGGAGGTCTTTTCCAACCTTAAGATTCTATGATTCTGTGATTCTATGATCTACTGAAAGGAAAAGATACCAGGTCAAACTGTTCCTTAGTGCAGAAGAGAAAGCATTGATGTCCGTCAATAAAACTGAGGATGTATATTGACCCAGGCAAGAAATTGGCAAAAATCAGAGTCAAAGTAAAAGAAAGACAACCACAGCTTACGCTGTGTATTTGCTAGCTCATGGCTTCTGTCCTGGAGAAGAGGAACTATGACTTGTTGGCATGGAGTTTGGCTGGAGTTTGTAATACAAAGATACATTTGTCGCAAAGTACTGCTGCTCTTCCTTGAACAAAGCCCTTGCTTGGCTGAGGCTGTCGCTTACTACACGAAGGATAATCTCCCTGTTACTCTGCTAACCTGGTCATGGTACTCCTCATCCAGCTGCTGTTTCACCTACGAGCAGTTTGAAGCAAGCATGATGACATCTTTGGTAGCCCTTCACAAAGATCCCGCTGTTGCGAGGCCTACGTGCACAAAACAAATGTTTGTGTGATAATAAAATGAGCTGACAAAACACAGGATCGCAGTCACAAAACGTGAAGGGCGAATACAACAGCCTGAACGGTGGTTTCCTGCTGATGCACTCGTCTCTGAGAGATTGCCTGCGTAAGGACTGAGAGCTGAACCCAAGCCAGTGGCAAGCAGCTCTTCAGAAAGTTTGTCTTACACAAATTCAAGGTAGTGCAGACCTTTAATTTAATTTTCAATTAAGCAAGAGCCCTGGAGGTTCATAATCTCAAGGTGATGGATTAAAATCCTGCAATAGGGTCTGCCTAGATCTGTCCTTAATCATAATATCCTATTGACTTCACTGTGAGTCGGCTTACTGAGAACATTTCTTTTGACAAATTGGAGTCGTAGCCGGTAACTTCGAATTGGGGAAGTTAAACAAGAAAAAAGCAGCAGGGAGGCAACATTTAGGAGGAGGCACACCTCTTTCATAATGCATGCCATGCTTGGAGTTTTAACCCAGAGAATCAGGATGGCAGGAGACGGAGCGATCAAGCCTTCCTTACATTGCCTGCAAGAGACCAAACCATAGCCAGAAAGAAAAAAAAGCAATATTCTTCTAACTTTGGTTAGCTGAAAGGAGTGAGAATACTATTATAGTAATTAAAAATTGCTCCAAACAAATTTATCTCTATTTGTCTGAAGCCTGCGCCAGCCCTGAGGCGGCACGGTATTGCTTTTATTGCTATTTCTAATAACGTTACTGGAGAAGCAAATAATCTGAGATGATACTAATGAGAAATTATAGCAGAGATTATGGGTCCAGAAGGTACTGCTGTCATATAGGATCTATGCTGCATATTTAAAAAGTGCTAGAATTTTTTCTAAAAGCATTGATTTGATTATTGTTTCATTTTGTGCAAAACACCATACCTTTTTGTTTTTTAAGAATATTTTGTTTACTCTTGTTAATTCTCCTCCTTTTTCTGTCTTCTGCTCTCGTTTATTGACGGCCTTTGCATGACTGATTTGATTCTCAGCTGTTCTGTGTCCATTCATGCCTTGCACGACCTGCCCTTCAAAGCACAGCATCTCTGTATGCCTCCACCACTGAGCTTGCTTTGCCCATTGCTGCCATAGTTTTCTTTCTGCTTACAATATCTTTACTCAAAGAGTGGTCAGGCACTGGAACAGGCTGCCCAAGGAAGTGTTGGAGTCACCATCCCTGGAGGTGTTCAAAGAATGTGTAGATGTGGCACTGCAGGACATGGTTTAGTGGACATGATGGTGTTGGTTTGATGGTTGGACTTGATAATCTTGGAGGTCTCTTCCAACCTTAAAGATTCTATGATCAGTTCTCCCGAGCAAATCTCAATGGATTTGGTCACAGGCTGCTCCTCACCAGGCAGATGAGACCTTCAGAAGTAAAGGTTCATAACATTCCCTTGATCTTTGCCATAGTGTCTGAGCAGAACAAAAGCACGGGGATGCAGGATCACATATTTGCTAAAAAATCATTCCTGATAAATAAGGAAAGTTTATTATGTTTCATTTATAAATGGACATGCTGTTATCCTGACTTTGGGAGCTTTGATCTCCTGCACAAGTGACTCTACGGTTGTGAGTGGCTTTCAGTAGCAGCAAACTGCCATTCTACTTTTGGAGACGCTCTCTGAGATCATCAGATAGACGCTGCTGGATAGCTGGAAATCCTCTCAAAATGCTGACCACACTGCAATTCTTTCTAAATCACATACACGTCAAGTTTGATAGGACCTGTATGCAACATGTTGCTGATCTGGGCATCAGAGTGTGTCAGCAGCTGGTGCAGTGGTTTTGCAGGCTGTTTTCTTTATGTTACCCCTTTTCCTGTCAGCGGGAACCTCACCAGACTACCACGACTCCTCAAATGTGATGGACAGCATCTTGGCAACTTCATCTGCCAGTTCCCTCAGGACTCACAGATGAAACTCATCAGGTCTCATGGACTTGTGCACCTTAAGAAGTTTGTCTTGCACAGATTCAAGGTAGTGCAACAATATATAAGCTCTTATTTATTTCTCCTTAATTCAGGAGATGTTAATAATTACAGAATGGGGATATTTGTCATTATAACAACTCTTTTGACAATCTGAAGAAGGAGTAATGCAGCTTCCACGGTTAAGCATCCAGATCTTACAATCTTTATTCAAGGGAATCTTTCAAACTGGTCAGTAATCATATTCCATGAAGAAAACCCAGCTGAGGAAGCATTGCAAAGGCAGGTCAAGCAGATCCAGCCTGAAGGGTGCTTCACACTTCAGGAATTCTTCTTAAAAAGTTATAGTCATCTAGATGTGAATTCCTCAGCTAATGCCACTCTTTTTTTTTTATATATATTACAGTTACAGATAAAGCTGTCTAATATCTAAAGGTAGCCCAAAGATCATGGACAGTATTTGAACAGATAAATCTCTTTTAAAGGGTAAGAGTTGTAGAACCTATTCATGAACAGTAGACAGTAACCCAATGGTCATTTTGTTGTGTTGGAGATGACCATTAAAATAATGTTAATGTCATCAATAGCTGGATTAGGAAAATGGAAAAAAAAAATCACAAAATCAATGCAGACTTAACTGCAGACAATTCTCAGTATACAATCCAAATATCCAGCCCACCACTTATCTCTTTTTTTTGCTCATGGTCTTTACAAGCTGTGGACCCAACCTTATGGTGTTTAAGCTGAAGAACACTATTGTTTTTAAGATGCCCACTAACTATGCCTTAAGAAGGGTCTGTTCCAGACCTGGCAGGGTACTGACTTGTCTAAACTCACTGAGTTACGTCAGAAGTCACAGCTTTGATTTATTATTCTCTCAGTTGTAGCACAGACCATGGAATACAGCTCCACTGAAGTGATAATCAAGTAAGAACAGTTGTTTCCCTTGAAGGCTTTGGTACAGTTGATGGCGGTGCAACTTACGGAAAGATCAAGCTAACAATAAAGGCACATTACACATAGGCAGGGAACGTGACTTTGGCTCTGCTTGGATTACTCAGGAGAGGCGAGGACAGTAAAACAGGGCCCATCTGTTAATGCTCTCTAAGGAGACTCCACTTCCGAGCCCGTTGTCTTAAATGACCCAGCTGAGGGGCAGTAATAGCAGGGAAAAGGATTGCAACAGCAGTTGCAAATTTTTGCTAATTTATGCATTTTTCAGTGAAATGTGGTATGAAATATATTACGCTATGAGCCTAGAAAAGGCGTGTGCCCATTCTCTGAACCAGAAATACTCAGATCTGTTGTTATTTTATGAAATCAGTAACTGTTATTCCCATACTCTGTGGATTGATGGTACACAGGTACAGGCTCGGAGCAGTTGGTCATGTCATGAGTTACAATAATATGACTGTACACTTTAAAGGAGTGTCCCTTTATTTATTCTATGTAACTGTGAAAATAATGTGATCCAAACAAGTTAAATTCCATTCTCTTATAGAACACAGCAATAGATTTCTCCCAAGAGTAGGACCCTGTATGTCCATAAAAATTGCCATGGTTGCAGTTAACGCTGAAGAATTTTAGCATCACAGCTGATTCAGGAAAAGAGTTGCCTAATGTAATTTTCTCTAGAGAAAACTATCGTGGTTTCTAGTGTCTGAATTAGAGAGTCCTGACCAGTAGTTTGCTCTACAATCTGCTGTGCTATTAAATGATCCTTCACTAAAGTAATCTAGCTGTATAGTACTGAATTAAGATGATGATGCTTCTCTCAAGTGATGTTCAAGAAACCTCCATTCTTCTGCACTGACACATTTGCCTAAGTAATGAACAGTCCTCCTTAAAAAGAAAGATGTAACCACTGAATAGAAGTACCCCAAAGCAGAAATTAGTCAGAAAGTGTGTGTCATGTCCACATATGCTAAACTCTGGGGGAGACATTTAATGGCATTTTATTTTTCCAAGCAGTGAAGGAACAGGGTAGGAAAAAGAAGGGTGGTCACAATTTGAGATTAAAGGTGTTATGCAAAGCAGAAAAATTATTTGAGGAAAATTCCCTCAGGAATATCTAAAAGTGCAGGGCCTCTGAAGAAAAGAAGAATGCACAAAATGCAAGTGAAATTATCAAAGAAGTAGCCTGTCTCTATAAAATACCACCACACACTAGAATTTCAGTAAGCCAAAAGCTCTCAGAGCCAGACATAAGCTGAGTATGTCCTGCCATCTAGCTCAGGCTTGCTTGCTTTCTCAGGACTAAAGAGCTGTTAATAGAAAGGTCTTTCTCCAGCTAGGAGAAAGCATGAGCCCACAACTTCACCCTGAGATGTCTGAGATGAAAGTATTGCCTGTGTCTCACCCTCAGCCCCAACATGCAGTGAGGGAGAGAAAAGAAAATTAATTTCCAGAATCTGGGAAGTGGTTCATGCTCTGCTCACCTCCTGAGACCTTCAGCATCTCAAAGAGCTGGATTAACACCCCTGGGGTCCCATCTTCCCCTTAATGAAAATGCTTTGGTGACATTTTATGTTCCCTTTGGAAAATCTGACACACAGGCATCTTCGAGAATACTATGTCTGAAAATACAGAAAACTCTATTTAGCTCTTAAGTACTTTACAGAGACTAATAATCCCCTTAATACAAGTGCCTGTGGCAATTCCTGGCAGCTAGGACATTTTAATCCTCTGTTTGAACCCCCTGTAGTTAGCTGATTTGTTGTGCCAAGCACAAATTCCAACAGAAATATCATGCACAGCACTTGGTATTTTCAGGCGTGGTAGGTTCTTGTTGGAGTTTATGGAACCTAGGTGGTGGATCCCCCGTCCCTGGAAATATTCAAGACCAGGTTGGACAGGGCTCTGAGCAATGTGATCTGGTTGGAGATGTCCCTTCTTCTCTCAGGGGGTTGGACTGGATGGCCTTTAACGGTCCCTTCCAACCCAAACCATTTTATGGAACTATTCTATGATTGTAGGGTTAGCACCCAAACTGTCATGCTGAGACAAAGAAAAATGAACCACAAATTAGCTTAAGGAGAAATAAAATAGCAGAGCTCCCCTAGGGAAGACACATTTTAAATTGCATCATTTCAAAGAAAGTCATGCTTCAGTTATCTTGCCAATGCTGAACAGGTTCGCCGTTGTTGTTGACGTACTCAAAATAGGGCAGAAGCTGGCCTGTTGTCCACGTGTGAGAAGAAAAAAGGACCTACTGTTGTTATGGAGAACACAACGTACCACAAAGGAATGCACTGAGCCATCAGCTACTCCAGTTGAACCATCACGGCTGCTACCTGGGATGTCTAAGAGAAAAATTACTAGCATGAGGCAGGGGAAAAGCGTGCAGGACCTCACGGTTTGTTCTGTGAGAATAAAAAAAGCAGTGTGGAATCCAGCTCAAAGGAAAGTCACCATTTGTAGACACATTGGGGCATGCATCCAGCAGTGGCTGAGCACCGCTCCATACCGCGAGGGTGCGGGCACCAGTTCTGTCCAACTCCAGGGCAACTTCACACACGTACGGAAACCTGCTGATAACAGCACCTTAACATCAGCTTCACCCTGGTGAAGGTCCCTTCCAAACCAATCTATTCTATGATTATATTCAGCTTTTTAAAATGTGCTTCTGTGCTCAACATTGTCCTCTTGCTTAAGTTGCCATCCCCCCCAACCTGCCATACATCTCGAATATTTATAGCAAGCAAGCCTGTCCTCCCTTAGCCTCCGTTTTGGCAGGCTGCACGAGCTCAGCTTATCACAATCTTCCTGCCAAATCACCTCAGAAACACTTCTTTTCACCTGTTTCAGTTGACACCCATCGCTCTCCAACACGAGTACCCAGGAATGCGTGGTGAGCACGAGCGTTTCGAAAGGGCCTTGAAGAGCAGTACTAATAACTCCCTGTTGCTGAACGTCCTTCCCTATGTCATGTTCAGAAATACTTGAAGGTAAAACACAGTCGTTCAGAGGAATCTGGAAGATAAACTGAATATCGCAGCGTACACCAACCTGATGCTGTAGAGCATCTGGAGAAAAGACTATCAGAGAAAATTGCCTTCAGAAATGATGACCAAAAGCCATGCCTAGTGTTTCCACCGCTGAAGATTTATATTGCCACTAGATTTACAGGGCCAGGCTCTCACAAAGGACTAGATGATCTTTAAAGATTCCTTTCAAGAGAAACGATTCTGTGATTCTGTGATAAAATGTTGGATGGGGTTTAAATTATAAATAGAGATGTAGTACCATAGTTCGGGTCAAAAAAAGACCTTGACCTGCTGCAAATCTAGCTTTGTAACATCAAGACTTGCAAAATACAAAATTAATTTTTATTTTTATTTTATATGTAAAATTCACATCTCATCACACAACACAGCACAAACAAAGACCGAGAAGGAAATGCATAATTCGCTTAGAAAAAGAAAAAAACTTTTAAAATTATCATTACTGTCAGGAAAATGGTTGCTCTGTGGCAGTAGGTACTGCTTTTTTTCCCTAGAAAGAACTCTAAAAAGTCCTGTGTTATGGTTATGACACTTCCCCTTTAGTTAGCTGCTCAATATCTGGAACATCATGAAATATGTGCATCTCACAAAATGGCTGTTGCTATGGAGACTTCATATATTTAATTGGAGAAGAAACAGCTGAATAAGCTTTCATTTACAAGCCTTAGCTCAAGGAATGCTTTCTTCTCATTTGCTGCCCATATACTTCTTATTTTATTTTTGTTATATATCATCAGAACAAACGTTTCCACTTATTGTTCTATCCAGTTCTGTCTGTTTTTGAACAGAAGAGGGTTTTAGGCCTCGCACTTGAGATAAGAATGGTAACCTTCACAGGTTACGACAGCGCTAATAACTGAGCGGGCTGCATTTTGTGCTTTAACGAGGAGAAATGGGTACCCTGAACACACGTAACAATATTAGGACTGCAAAAAAAAAAGTCTGGACTCCTTGGCTGTGACCAATTCTTCTCCCTTCAAATGCCTAGGACTGACCTGGGGAGTTTAGGATGAGTGAAGGTACGGCTTTTTAGAGATAGCCCCACAGCTACTTCTCATTTACCCACAGATAGGGATGGAATAGCTGGGCTGAAGTTAAAGGGGGTTCTTTAAACTCTCAGCTCCAGCCTATTTGTTTTTGGGGAAGTCTGTGCGTATTTAACTTTTGCAAGAGTCATTGTGCAAATCACCCAGAACCATTAGCTATGTTTATACTTTCATGAGTTTGAATTTTTTTAAACCTGAGATGGTTCAAACTCCTATTTGCATTTCTTCCTTTCAGAAAAGTGTCAAATATATTCCCTAAGTAATCCATAGAAAACAAAACAATGTTTATTTCATAGGCTTCAGAAGAAATTCCGTTTCCTTACAACCCCTACACGTTAGGCTAGGCAGAGCTCTGCTTCTTCCCTCACCAGCAGTTTTCCCCGTTAGAAGAGCTGAAAATTGCCACGCGGCTGGGGCAGGAGATAAACTTCAGCTCAACGCTTGCAGAACGACATAAAAAGGTCCGGTCTGGGTTGCAAACTCTCCAACACTGAGCATGGTGGGTTACTCCAGCCCTGATTTAGCCTCTGGATAGATGGCTAATGGGGTACCAAGGCAGGGCTCAGCCGTATGGTGAAGCCTGATGGCCATATGTTCTACCATATGCTTGAATATTGCTTGTGAATTATTACAAAATTAAAGGGATATCTTGCTGTATCACAGATTTAATCAGTGGCTCAGCAGATTGGCCTCATTGCTATTTTAATTTTCTGGATTTTTTTTCAAAAACACCAGTAATTCTAAAGAATAAAATGGTAGTATTTGTACAAAACACACAGAATCTGAGATTACTGAATCTCAATGTGCTTACAAATACTCAAAAATACCCAAAAAGAATTCACAGGTTTCACAGAAGCAGGATATTCACTTAGTGGTTCCTGATTACCTGGAATACTTCCTATGTTTGTTCAGTTCCTCCATGATCCTTTTATTTGAATTTGAACTATCTATTTGGTTGCTCAATGTTTAATACAGAAAAAAAAAATTCTCTGAAATTTAACTAATGTGCGCTGTGTCAGAAGATGGATCATAGCTTTTACGTGTGATTTGATGTCCTGGAAACAACCAACTTTCTTGATGGAGGAAATGACTATTCTGGAATTGATGCCTCAAGGCAGATCAAGACACAGCAAGTACCAAAATGAATAGAGAGCCTCAGAAGCAATTGCAAGGATGCAGAAGAGATGTTGAAAGCCTTTACGTGACTTTACTCATGAAGGACTCCGCAACTAAGTGAATTTGGTGGTTACTCTGGTGCTGTATCTGTGGCAATAATGTTTTAAATCCTCAGAAAATGAGTATGAAGGTAGCATGATAGCTGCACCCTTAGAGGGACTCCAACAACGATTTAAAAAATCATTGCCTTATCCACCGAGGTCACGTCCTCATATGTGATGTAGGGGTCTCAGTCGGGTTGGGGATGGAAGGAAAGGTCACAGCATGGGAACTTGCCCAAAGAAAACCAAGCTTGAGGTATGTGCCGCATGCCGAGACTTCCCAGTCCCAGAAAACGTTCCTCCAGAATGGAACGGTGCTCTTCTGGTTTTTGAGAGCTGCATACGTTCAGTGTGGATGTGAGGGCATCATTGCATTGAATATCACATTGGATGCCTGATTCTCTGATGATTTTGGAAAGAAAAATTCTTTTTTTTTTCTTTTTTAAGAAATCAACAATTCAAATAAGTGGGAATTCTGCTTGCCACTGTACCATCATGGGAACTGTTGATGTGCATAGACAAGCACTGGGATAAAGGATAATTAATGTAAATAAATTGCGAATGGAATAAAAAGACTACCTCATCTATTCTGCATGGATTTCATGAGCAGTTTCATTTGTGTTTCATGAAGGGTCCCTGGTGCTCAGTGGGGTTCGTCCATGTCTGAGAGAGCTTAAACTGCACTGCATTAACACCAGAGGTCCCTACTGCAGTTCTCCACTGATTTCCCAGAGCAGACACATTCCAAGTGAGACTATGGAAACAGAAAAATGTAAAAATAAGTCTTCTTTCTCAGCAGTGTTCCAGGCAGATTTACGGGGTGGGGAGGATTTATTTTTTAATTTTTTAGATTAAAACCAAGTAATTAAATGCTCTAAATCTATTCTACTATTATGGTATCTCTTTCTAAAAACATACCACTTTTTAGCAAGAGTTATCTTTTTTTTATTTGATACTTCATCCATTCTAGGGACTCTGAGGGGCAAAAATTGGTAGTATTTGGATCATTCACCCTCTGAAAGCAATCTGCAATTTTGCAGAAAGAGAGTATAAACAGAGACCATATGTTCTGCAGCTCAAATTCCTCTCCATGGCCAGTGGGTCTTCGCTTTGCCCTTTCCCCTGGGCTCCGTGCAGCTGGCATGGGACACAAGTGCTGAGCTGGCATTTCCTCCACCTAAAATTTGATTTTGATTTGCATTTCAAAATACGGATGGCAAAACCAGTAGCAACTTGAAAAAAAAAAAAAAAGGCAACTAGAAATTCTCAGCTTCAAATAACAATGTTAATTTCTAATTAAGGCAAATTTTAATGGTATAGCAGACAGGTTTAAAGGACTGCAGTTACAGATCTATTTCCAGATTCCTATTTTAGGTCTCAATTTTAGATGTTAAGTATCTTGCTTTATTTTAACGATTTAGATAATCCTGCTGGCTTTAAATGATATTATTCTTGTGTTTAAATCCCTGGATGAATGAGGCCCTTAGTCTGTGTATATTAAACAAACTGCATTATGCATCAGGAAACTCTCAGGACTCGTATTGTTGTCTCTTGTGGCAATATTTGAGTTAATCAATGTCAACAAGACCCACAGCTAAATACATGTGTAAGACACAGAGCTCTATGATTCACACCACTCAGCACAGAAATGTGTTTCTGTAGCAACAGAAATTAATTTATGCTGCAGATGTGATAATATCCTGGAATAAGAGTTAAAAAATATATTTATTAATATAAGTATGATGTATATTTTATCTGATTTCCTGTGAACTTGCCACTGATATCTGCATTAATAGTTTCACTGTATTTTATATTACCAGACAAAATTAGTTTTAAGGACCTGTCTCTAAGAATATTTGAATTATACAGTTAAAACATTTTCAAAATGTTTCTTGTCATGTGCAAACAGACTAGGTACGGTTAATTTTTTAGTTTTTTCTTTTAGGATAGATTTTGTGGCATGGTGCCAAAAGTTTTTTGGGCAAGTCAGAATAATTTTTATCTGATCTCAGTGAGAAAACACACTGTGGATTCGGGTAAAATCGAGGGTTCCCAGGTGCTGTTTCTATCAGATATTGCAATGGAAACTGTTCACCCCCAAATTAATCCGACATTGCTCAGGTAGTGACTTGGATAATAAGGCTCAGGAGCGGACTGTAACGTAAAGAACATGGTATCAACCTTTGGACTATTTGGTGCTGCAGGAATTAAAGCGAGGTGCGTTTAGCACGGTGTTTTACACAGACCCAGTTCTACCCCAGTGTTCACACTGCAGATTTTTAGCAGTAACCCCGTCTAGGAAAAAAAAAACCAAACAAAACAATCTAGTAGCAGCAATAACAGTTCATTCAAATAAGACAGATCCTGCCCTTTGCCTGCTGGGAAATTCTCCTCAGCATCACTGACTTTTGTTGAATTGCATTTGAAAATAACAAAGTCTGTACGATAGGGAGACATATACCCAACTTGAACAGGAATTATTTATACTGAATGCCTGCAGGTTACAGCAACACCAGATATTCCCTCTGCTAGATATTTCCTACTGCTATTTTGCAGTAGGAAATGTGCTCAATCTATGGGCAAGTATTCAGAAATCCATAGTCAGAAACCTACAGCCAAGCCCTTAATATTTTCTTGGAGCTTCAGGAGCTATACGGCTTAGCAGTATCCTCGCAGGCGGAATATGAATGCTTTTGAGCGAATTAATGCAGAAAAGGACCAGAGACTTTTTAAAAAAGTCCATAAAGACCTGTGTAAATGAACTACAGATTGCCGTAATAATAACAGACTGTGCAGCAGAGCTGGCTGATGAGCTGTAAATTTGCGAGGAGTGATAGCTGGAAATGTGCTTCAGTTTCCATTATTGGTGGCTTTAATCTACCGTGGGGTTGTTCTAGGCTCATTTCTATTCCACTTGTTTATTTAAGAGAAAGTCAGAATAGTAGAAAAAAAGCAAACGAATGTTTAAACTGTAGCATTAGAAAATGGATATGAAATAAAATCCCCATATTAAGAGCAAGATGGGAAACGCTCGTTACTTTTAGGTATGCTGTCTTTTACTGGGTTTCATTTTCATAAATGAAAGAAAACGCGTAAAGAAACTTACTACAGAACTACACCGCAGCCCTGAAAACTATTACAGATCTTTGAGCTGCATAAAAATACGTGTACAGTACAGTGTGGTATAGAATATGTAATTACAGCTGTTTAATACGATCAACACCTTTCGATCGAATTAAAGGATCCGGACTCCCCTGTAGCAGCCTATTCAAATGAAAAATGTCACTGTACTACTCAAGTTAATGGCTTTTGAGTGTAGAAAGACCTCAAGTCAGGAGGCTCTGAAACATCACTCAAGGTAACCTAGCAGTAAAGAGAAATCCATACTGCCAACCAAAATTACTGTTACTTCATACCTTCAAAGTACTGGTGGTACTTGCAGCACTCTTATTAGTTGGTTGTGTTCTTGGCACACCTGCTGCATGGTTTTTATTGACTTCTCATGAAAAATGTCCTGGTTGAGGTAGGTTTTCTTCTCAGAAATCAGGGGTGATAGACCTACTCACAGCATGTTGAATCTTGGTATCTTCAAAATGGCAGAAAAGAACAAACTAAATAAGTCTCATCCATTCCAAACCATTCTGTAAGCTACAAAATATAAGCAGTTGTTGACTTTTGCTAAGATTGATATTGAATCTTAATGAGTAATGTCTAAGCGAGATAAAATTGAGTTAAATATTTACCTTTGGGGCAATAAATTCCACTCACAGTGTGGCAGCCATGTCTGTAATGAAGAATACTTTTGAAATAAAAAAAAAAGCACTGCAGTCTTTTCTCTAGACGCAATAAGATTTGGCTGGAGCTATAACGGCTTCAGAAGGAGAACTTTTAAGTTCAAAGACTAGAGAACCACGTAAGGATGTGCTGTGAATCCAAGCTGGTTTAGAGCCCGTCAACCCTGTATGAGGGTTTTATAGAACAGTGTGTTAGCATCCCTGTGCCAAGCCGATACATATTGAAGAGAAAACTGGTGATGCCACCAAGTGCTTTCTTCCCTTCATTGGTCTCCTATTCTGGTTAAAGTACATAGTAACAAGGTACTCATCCTTGACCTGTCCAGCCTTGACCACAGAAAAAAATATTTTAAAGAGTTTTTAGGTTCTTAGCAGTGTTCATCTAGCCACTCTTCAGCTTGATGTCTCGTTGGCCAGTGCTGTTATTTTTATGGGCATATGTGGATGTACGGCTATTTTTGCCCAAGGATGCTGAGTGGACAGCTCGTGTTTAAAACAGGCAACCAGATACATTTCTATCCCTTGGTTTCCTGAGGCTAAGGAGGGAGAGACTAAGAGGATACAGATACCCTTTGGGCATAGGATAAGGACTATTTTTACTTGCAGCCTGTTGTATTTTTAACACGTTTTAAACATGGAAACACTGATTCACTTTTGATTTGACAAGCAAGGCAGCTTGGAAATGAGTTAAAGCTGTCACTGTTATCCTTTGTTTCTTCCTTACATCTGTCTTTTGTTTGAATAGAAGTGGCAGAGCTGAGGGGCTTAGTATGCATCCATCAAAAACGTTAAACAAAACATTTTGTGTGTCCCCTCTCTGTAGTAGAAAATAGGGGTTTAAAAATAAAAGCCACATAATGGAAGCAGAAGCTGATTAGTCCACCTTTAATTCTCAAAAATAAAACTAATTTTCTACACCTTTCCATATAATGAGGAAGATTCTGAATGTTTTCATATAGCATTATTTCTTGCAAAGCATTACAATTCTATAGTTTATTTTAAACTTGGTTGTTTTGGGGTTTTTCCCAGAAATGCAGACACTGCAGATTAAAAGAGAAAACTTTTCGTATAATAAGGTTTATTCAGCGCACATCATTTCTTCCTGCTGTCAGCTGGAATTAAATTGACTGCCACAGGAAAGCATCAAGAGGAAAATGTGCTCTATATGGACTTCTAAATTTGGAAAATCTGCATCCTTCCCTCACTACAGATGCTCCGAGTCTTAACGGTTCAGGGGAAGGTATCATGACAACCCTGCGTGCTCACCTGAAACAGCCTGTTCTCTCATCCTTCAGACACACACAAGGGAGACCCAATCCACCCAAGATGCCCTTTTCTTTGTCTCTCATTCCGTCACCTCTGGGTTCTCGAGAACATATTAGCAATTGAATGTACAAAATGGCAGTGATAGTGGATTAGTAACAATTTTCTTTCTTTGGGTGGATCCTTCAGGGCACTGACACCATCGACAGGTGGTAAGTGCCAAAGTTGTCGAACGCTTTATCTGTAATCGCGTTGTTCTTCCCCATGGCATGCAAGGCTCTACCATGATGCCCCAGCTGGTGCAGAAAAAGCCTTGACACGGCATGAGCGCTCTTCAGCGATACACAGAACGCTGGTGTTTTATCAACACTTCCAGCCACAAATCCAAACCACGGCACCGTACAGGCTGCTTGGAGAAAGTCAGCTTGATGCCAGCCACTCCCAGTACACTCAGGCTGCGTGGCTTTGACAATCCACAATTTCTGTCCTTAGAGGAAGGCCAGGATGGTTTAAAGCATACACATTAAAAACCTTTTCAATAAATCAAAACCACCGCTATAGTTCCATTCCAAAGCTAAAGAGTGAGTGGAGTTAATTTTCTCTAGGGACATGAAAATACCACTAGTTTGCAATCAGAGGCTTCCCCAGCATGTCTTCCGAAGTAGGAGTGTGAAGGATAAAGTGAGCAATAGTTGCAACGGGATGAATTAATGTAGATTAGTTTCCCGCAGTTATTCAGAAAAAGGAATTAAGGAAGACAAGCTGTCAACCAACACTGGGAGACTACCTCGGGGGAAGATTTTGCAGAAACAGATTTCTACAAACACAGGGCCTCCCACCTGCTTTCAGCCTCCTGCCCCCTTTAGCCTCTATTTACAGCTCCAGCCCCTTTTGGACTCTGTTTTTTTCTGGCCTCCCACCCTTTTGGGGACTCCAACTCACTTTCAGTCTCTACTTTTTTTCCTGCCTCTGACCCACTTTCATTCGCCACTCCCTTTCAGCCTCTATTTTATTTTGAGACTCCAATGACCTTTTGACCTACCACCCCCTTTTGTCTCTACTCTACTCCCAGCCTCACACAAACTTTCAGCCTCCCACCCCTTTTGTCCACTACCTTTTTCCTGGCCTCCCCCGTCTTCTCACCCTCTGCTTTATTTTGGGCCTCCTTTCTGCCTGCACTTTATTTAAGACCTCCCACCCCTTTTGACCTCTACTTTTTTGCTGACTTCCTTTCAGCCTCCCCAAACCTTTCAGCCTCTATGTTACTACCAGGCTCCAACCCTGTTTTGACCTACCACCACCCACTTTAGCCTTCACTTTATTTCTAGACTTCCCACCCTCTTTCAGCCTCCCATTCACGTTAGACAAATTTATTTCTGGTCTCCCATGACCTTTTGGCTTCCCACCCTCTTTCAGTCATAGGCTGAAAGGCAGTGGGAGGCTGAAAACAAAGTGTGGGAGGCCGAAAGCAGGAGGGATTCTGGAAAATTTTCATTTAGGATTAGCTTTAAGAACCCATTTAGCTCCTAAATGCTCTTCTGAACATGGAAAACCACATCTGTGGTCACCACTAACCAAACTGTGTGTTACGGGTGCCGTTCTTGTGGCAGTAACAGCCTGAAATCTCCTGATCAACACAGACTTACTAACAGTCTGTTCCAGATACAAACCAGCAGCCTGGCCATAGCAGGAGCTAATATTTCACTCTTTCCCTGAAAGGCCCCTGTCCGCACTCATTTCTGCTGTTCATTGGCCATTGTCTCCGATTTTCAGCAGTGGGAACAGTAAGTGTTAGCAGGGCTCCACGGTCTGTGCTGACCACTTCATTGCAAATGTTTTGTCATAACATTTATTTCTTCAATATGCTGACTCTCAAACATGCTGAAGTTTCTGCGATAGCTCCAAGGAATCTTTAAAGTAACGTTCCTCCTCCTCAGGTCAGTATGGCAACAAACAAAAAAAAAAAGATTATTTTCATTTCATCTTCAATCTAGCAGGGTATTTCTGACTTTAAAAAATATTTTTATATCCCTGTTCTTAAAAAGCCCCAGGTAAAAAGTAGTTACTTAAAAAAAAGAAGAGAAAAAAAATCAATCAAAACAAAACCAAAACCGGCACGTAAACCTACACAAGGTGAACACATTATCCTCAGGTTTCTATAACTACAGAGTTTGTGATTATTTCTGCAATTTTCTCAACATGATGTTGTCCCTCGCACCTAACTGTAGCTTACGAAGCCATATTTCTATTTAAATGGGCTGCAGGTGAATAGAGACAAGAGCTTCTTCATTTCAGTCATTAAATGTAGTTCATCTGATGCTTTTACGTAGCATCAGATTTAAAAGTGGAACACAGACCTTTTTTCCTTTTGAGGACTAATCTCTACAGCCAAAGGCAATTGCAGACCACTTTTAAAAATGGTTTGTGCTCCCAACATTGATGAAAAAGCCATACAGCAGATATAAATTGGATTTCTCATTACACTGCTCTCTCAGAAGAATCAGAAATCAATTTGTCTCACTAGGCCAAATTCTACTGTTTTGAGTGAAGAATTTGTGTTTATCTCAACATGGATGCTATGTGCTAAAGCCTGTAAAACTCAGCCTTATTTATTATCTTTTTTTTTTCTATTTTTTTTCCTATTTTTCCCAGATGACTAGGATAGTAAAATTTTTAACAGTGTGAAAGCAAATGTAAAGAGCCTTCTGGCCAGCTTTTACTCAGCAACGGCCTAGTCTTTATCTAGTCCCACTAAAATTCATTAGGATTACCAATGGGGGCAATGTAACTGGTCTATTACAAATCTAATGTCCCTTTTTGTTCATTGCATAGCTATTACATGTTTTGCCTGCACCGCAAATAAGGCAGGTAATAATTCAACAACTAAAACTAAATAATCCCAACAATAAAAAGCAAAATGCTGTTTTGTTATATTTTCTACATTAGCCTCCCTTCTGTAATAATGTAATGAAAAAGGGTTTCTAGAAGTGAAAGGAGAGCTGTAGAAGATTTAAAGATTCTTATCAGACAAGTAAAATTGCACAGAATGGTCACCCAGTAGCGTAATTATTCAAAAAATACCGTTAAAAGACAACACGGAACACTTTCACAGTGCCCAAGGAGACTCAGTTATGTGGTTTTGGAACTACTGGGTCAAAAGAATATTGTTACCCTCAGCAATTACTAGAGGCAATAATTTAATCCCCTTAATAAATTTCTTAATGGTCTAAAGCATTCTGTCAATGGAGTTATCTTGTGTCAAAGCAATTAAAGTAAAATTTTTCACTGTTATTTACTACAGTAAACTAAAGTAAAGAATTTGGAAAATATCCTCGTATAAGAAGCTAATTTCAAGGAAATTAGCCAAAATTATTAAACATATTATGGTCTGAAACAAGCTTGGAAACTCAGAAAAATCTCATATTCAGAATCCTTACTGCCCTCACAAAGGCGTGAAGCACTTTCCTTTGTCAATAATGAATTTTAAAAATATCCTCATCCTCTAGGTTTTCTGTCTTTTAGTTGTGCCAGAGTTACCATGTAAGCTGTCCACGCAACAATTCACAATTCTCACTTTAGCTCCGTCCTTAACTTTACCACGGGCCACACACACCAAAAAGAAACCTGACTCTCCACTGACTTCAACTCTCGGGCAGGTGGGATTGAGCTCAAACACAACGCACAATGTTCCTTTCTCCCGCGTGAGATTTGGAGATTTATATGACAGGCCTGCCACCTCGTCCTCCAATCTTCCACATACATAGGCACTTTTCAAGTAGCATTAGCTGAACATCTCTTGCAAAACTGAAGCCTATTGAATAGATACATCGACATCAGTTCACTTCCATGAACAGCATCCCCCAGTGGGACCTGTTGTTGTGCTCTGAGTGGGCTTTACAAAAACCCTTCACGAGCTCCAGTTCAAATACACATCCATCCCACCTAAAACCAGCCAGTGATCGCTCCATTTGGTTTTTCAAACACAACTATTTTTGTGCAGGAAAAATTTTTATCATGAGGAACTTGAGCGAGACAGTACTGACTTGTACGTCTTCAGAGATCACTGATCATACTCCAGACACCTCCTACGCTGAATGAGCTGCTGAGTACATAAAGAAACAAGAAAGGAACTATGCTGTGGCACAACCTTTTCAGAACTGATTTACAGTTTACAGGTATCCGAGGGGTAGACAGACAGCTATAGACATAGTAAAAAATGCTTAAAATTGTAATTTAATCGTAAGAAAAGTCCTAATATGAAAAGCAGCAGAGACACAAGCACTGAGATTTTTTTCATCTCTTTTAACTTTATCATTTTCACCTTCAGAGAAAGCTGGCATCAAAATCTCTGGAGTATGGAATATATGAGTTCAATACATTTGTCCTGCCACTGGCGCCAATTAACATTTCTTTGTTGTTTCCTACTTTTTATAATCTTCTTTTACTGTCAGTGCAAACAATGGCCACCATAAATAAACAAATTATCAGACTTCAAAGTCCCAGATGAATGGGGAAAAAAGGAAAGTGTAACTAAACACAAGCCATGCAGAATTAAGTGGATGGGAGTGGGCAGCTGTGGATAACTTGTGAAGTTTTATTGCTGATTTAGTTTTAGCTTTTCCTTCGATAACTTTATGTAAGAAAGAAAGAAAATGATCTGACATTTAAACACAAAAAAAATTTGCCAAGTCTGAAGTTCTATTGCCTTGGTAAGCAAAATTAGACAAAGATAATTAAACGTGCAATTTGCCACAACTGCTGTGAGGAATGACAGCATTTTGAAATTACCTTTTGCAGTGGTTCCTGATGTTACAAAATCGCTTCTCAGTAGGTAAGAAATTAATTCTTCCCCTTCCCTTTTACGTACCTATTTCTGTTCACCTAATGCAAAACAAAAAAAAACAACAATAAAACAAAGAACAAAAGTTCTAATGACAGAAGACTCTCTTGCCTTTCTGCTGAAAATATTCTAAAATGTCAACATGAGCCCATTAAAAATTGTACAAAGCAAAAGATGTTTTGGTAACTTTCTTCAGGGATTGGAAATTAAAGTAATTAAGAAAAGACTGCTATTTCCTATGGAAACAGAAAAGGTTTCAAATCATTTAGGTAGAAAAATCTCAAAGCAGATGTTTAATTTTAGCAGTTCACATAATCATGCTAAAAAGATGTAACACTCTGTAAAAAAATATTTTGTAGGAAGATTCTGCCCTTAGATACCACTAAAATAAACTATATCTTCCTTCCTTCACATTATCTCTCTTTCCAGAGTATTAAGCAAAGCATCGCCAGACTTTTCCTATGAGGACATGAGGTTCAGCATCCATCTTTTGTGAAGTTTCTTGGAACCAACAGGGGAAAACTTCAGCGCACGGAGAGGAGAGCCATAGGCTGCTGCACACCTCTATAGATGTTTCACTTCCAGAAGCTTTGTTGCAAGTGACGCTGGGATAATTGGAGCTATTTGTCACCGTATCCTAAATAAAATGGTTTGTTATATTTTAAAGACTTCAAATATCATACAGCCTATGGTGAATGAAATAAATCAGAAGATAACGCTGAAGGCAGGAAGAACATTATTGGAATATCTAGACCTTTCCAGCAGAAAGATAAAAGTGCTTATTTGCAAGATATTTATAACCTGAGACTCCCAGGTATTTATTCCCAGGGAGACCTTAGAGCAGTCTTCCAGTACCTAAAGGGGGCTGATAGGAAAGATAGGGAGAAATTCTTCAGCAGGACCTGCTGTGACAGGACAAGGGGTAATGGCTTCAAAATAGAGGGAGGAAGATTCAGACTGGACATAAGGAAAAAAATTTTTCCACTGAGGGTGGTGGGACACTGGCCCAGGTTGCCCAGAGAGGTGGTGGATGCCCCATCCCTGGAAACATTCCAGGCCAGGTTGGCCGAGGCTCTGAGCAACCTGATCTGGTTGGAGATGTCCCTGCTCCTTGCAGGGGGGTTGGACTGGGTGGGCTTTGAAGGTCCCTTCCAACCCAAACCCTTCTGTGATTCTATGACTCAGTCTCTGCTGTCAGCTATACCCAGGGCTGCATCGAGATCAGACCTTCTCCCAGCTCTGAACGCAGCCCCCGGTGTCAGGTTGTGCAGGCGGAGAGCTGTCGGCATCGACTACACAGCAAAGACACTCGCAGCCTGTTTCCACTGATGTGCAACCAAGTGGTCCCCAGTTATCCGCCTCTTCAGTTCCCACACATGAGGAGACACTTAGCTCAAGGTGTAATTTATAAGGTGGCCAGCAGTGAAATCGTAACTGCGACACTAAAGGTCACGGATGTCTGTGCCTGTTGAAATAAATAAGATGGACCCTGCGGAGATGTGGTGAAGAGGCACTTACTGCCATGCTGGCAGTTGGCTGGATTGAGGGCAAAAACTCTTCCGCCCCTGAGCTCCAACTGATTGCTGCTCATCCTGCTCCAGCAGGTTAAAATCCAGTAGAAACAGTTAAACTAGATACGCTTGAGACTTAAAAAAAAAAAAAAAAACTTAGAAAAACAACAGACAGCCGTTCTTGATTTTGATATAAGAGGAGCAGACAGGCTGCAGTGGTGGACTGCCATCCCCCATCAGCGTGGGAGTGCCCTGCCTGGCAAAAGCGGTTGTGATCCTGCTCACGGCTCTCTGCACCAAACTCATTAGTTGTGTTGCACTCTTCTGGGTGAACATCAGACACGTGGGAGCTCCAAACCACCTTCCCCTGAAAGGGAAAGGACAAGTTAAGGAAAGAGGCAGGCTCACACCAAACGGCGCAGCGACAATGCAGATAAGCCGGGTTTATTTTCCCTTTGTACTTTGCCGTTCAGATATAAATGAGAGCTGTTGCTGAGCGGGGCTTTTGTCAAAGCGTTCTCCCCAGCTCTATTTCCATCTTCCGTATCTATTTCCAGTGTGCATCGAAATAACTTGAGTTCATTTGCAGCATCAGCTCTGATCTCTAACTACTGTTATATTCACATCCAAAAATAATTCCGGTTTATTTCTGGCATTGTTTTGACTATCAAACTGCTGATGTCAACCAACATGCTTCTGCAGAAGCAGAATCAATGGCCAGGCTTAGATTATTTTCAACCACAGACAAGAAAGTTTGACAAGACTGATGAAAAAGCAGGATGACTCTGCAAGAAAGCCTCTGGAGCACGCTGGCATTTCAATTTTATTAGGAAATAATAAACAGCCTCTAGCAATAATATGTTTCCACACAACAGTTGTGCTATAGCAAGCGTGTGTATGCCAGTGGTAAGAGCTATTTTCACACCAACTTGCTTAGGATGTAAAGCGTTCAGACCTTGCCCTTACACCGCGGCAACGGCACGGGTACAGAAAGCTCTGTTGCCCTCCCAGAGTGAACAAAGTCTAGGTTTGCCCCGTGTCTTTCTCTTCTGTGTAGCCATCAAGACCTGTAAGAATTCTTTTTTTTTTTTTTTTTTGGATACAAAATTGCCTCAAGAATTCAGTGGCTGCATTTGGAAACTGCTTCTGGAAATAAGTAGTAGTATCATTTTCTGCGGAAAGAACTTTGCAATCCGCTTTTCAAATATTTATCATTTTCATTTTTAATAGCTTGTTTTAATGTAGAACTTCTGTCTTTTGTGTCATACCCGGAACTGCTGAGCTTTTTCCCAATTAAATCAGTGAATCACGGCTGATTCATCCCTGACTTGTTTTGCTAAAGTTCTTAAATATATCCAGAGAATCAGGCCTCACCACAAGCAATTTATTTTCTTTTCTCGTGTAGGTAGAAATCCCTTTACTACTGGCACTGCACAATTTAGACTGAAAATAAAACAGGATAAAATTCAGCTACTCAGTTCATTTTGAGAGTCTGAGCAAAGCCAAATGTTGGAATTATCCAAGTGTGTAAGAACATAGTCAAGGTGTTTGTCCTGGAGGCCAAACCACAGTGAATTCTGTTTGTGCAGTGCCTTCATGATCCATTAACTCTTCTGAAGCTTCTGAATTGTCTGTAACATGGAAAAAAAAAAACCAAGCCAAAACCAGAAAGTCTCAGCATCTACCTTTGAAACAGATTTTTTTAATAAATAGTTAAATTTTGAGCTAGCTTGAAAATACTGCCATTTTCATTTTTAAGATGAGAAATACTAAAGGCATGATCTGAATTCAGAGCCACAACATCTCCAGTCAAGACAGCAAACTGCATCCCCCATCATATGAATATATTTACATCTGTAGAACTGCTGTTCAGCTCCTCTGTGTCATACTCTTGAAACAGTCTGACTGGAAAAGGAAGGAAGCTCCTTCATAGCTGATATTTACAATTTTCTATTTAAGATAATGCCATTAAAAATATGCAAAAGTTTGTGTTCGTTCTTCAGGTTAGATTCTGTCTCTAGTATCAGATTTTTAATATTAATAGAAAATTTTTCCATCAGGGGAAGTCCAAATCTCTCCTAGAAAAAAAAAAGTCTAATATGAGATGTTTACTGAGGATGATGTTTGCACAAGGACCCACAAAAGTTTCAGGAATACTGTTGAATTTGTGGGATTCTTTTTTCTCGCTTGTCGTAGTTTTGCCCCGATCAGGACCAGACTATGCAGTCTCTCCCTCACTCCCCCTACCCTCCGAGAGAACAGAGAGAGATAATATCAGAAAAAAGGCTCGAGGTTTGAGATAAGGACAGGGAGAGATCCTTAAAGTTACCGTTACAGGCAAAACAAACTCGACTTGGGGAAAACTATTCATTTATTACTAAAACTAGCAGGAGAATGAGACAGAAAACAAGATAACCTTCCCCCACCCCTCCCTATTCCCAAGCTTAACATTATCTCTACCACCTTCCCCCCCGAGCGGCACAGGGGGAAGAGGGAATGGGTTGCAGTCAGTCCATCACTTGTCGTTTTACGCTGCTGCTTCCTCCTTTGGGGAAGAACTCCTCACATTCCTCCCCTGCTCCAGCGTGGGGTCCTCCCCGGGCTGCAGGGGGATCTCTGCTCCTCCGTGGGCTCCCCGGGCTGCAGGGGGATCTCTGCTCCTCCGTGGGCTCCCTGGGCTGCAGGGGGATCTCTGCTCCTCCGTGGGCTCCCCGGGCTGCAGGGGCACAGCCGGCCTCACCACGGCCATCACCACAGGCTGCAGGGGAATTCTGGCCAGGAGCCGCATTACTGCTCCCCCTCCTTCTGCACTGCCCTTGGCGTCTGCAGCCGTTCC
>JAAGAY010142844.1:0-19291 GCA_011801015.1 Ardeotis arabs
CTGCAGCTTTTGGACCTGAACAGCTGCCCATTGCAGCTGAGCTGGAAAGAGTCTTCTAATTATTGCAAAATTAACAATCAACTAGTTCTGGCCAGAAGGGACCACAACTGAGAAGTCTCTTTGTAAGCTACATAAAATTTTTCATAGACCACATGCAGTCTCAGTCTGCCCTTTGTGACATTAGACAGTCTAGTAGCAATAAAAATAGTGATATTACTGCTAAGTAATTAAATTATGCTAGAGAAATACAGTAAAAAGTTTATAAAGGCTATTCATTATGAAGCAAAGGGCACTTTATATAAGAAAACATTGGAATGATGGAGACAGTTTAGCCTAATTCTTGAAACTGAATGTTGGCTTAAGTGCTATTTTGAACCAGGATGGTGATGATTGTTTAGAGGTGTTAAACACATTGAAATCTTTGTAGAGAGAGGGGGAAGGAAAATAAAACCTGACACAATCTGTACACACAAATCTGTACGATCTGGAATAGCGGCATGATAGGGATGAATAAGGTAAGACAAAGACACTGAGTGTTTTACAAGGTGTCATGGTTTAATCCCAACTGGCAACTAAGCACCACACAGCTGCTCGCTTACTTCCCGTTAGTAGGATGGGGGAGAAAATCAGAAGAGTAAAAGTGAGAAAACTCATGTGTTGTAATAAAGGCAGTTTAATAGATAAAGCAAAAGCCAAGTGTGCAAGCAAAGCAAAACAAGGAATTAATTCACCACTTCCCATCAGCAGCCAGGCATTCAGCCATCTCCAGGAAAGCAGGGCTCCATCATGTGTAACAGTTACTTGGGAAGATAAACACCATCACTGCGAATGTTCCCCCATTCCTTCTTCTTCCCCTAGCCTTATATGCTGAGCATGACATCATATGGTATGGAATACCCCTTTGGTCAGTTGGGGTCAGTTGTCTCAGCCGTGTCACCTCCCAACTTCTTGTGAACCCCCAGCCTACTCACTAGTAGACTGGTGTGAGAGGCAGAAAAGGACCTTGACTCTGTTTAAGCACTGCTCAGCAGTAACAAAAACATCCCTGTATTATGAATAGTATTTTCAGCACAAGTCCAAAACATAGCCCCATAGCACCTACTGTAATGAAAATTAATGCTACCCCAGCCAAAACCCACACACAAGGTAACATGGAATACCTGTCTGACAACTTAAATGTTTGCCCTTCTGTCTGTTTCAAACCGAGATTTATCCCTGAAAAAAATCCTCACATACAATATTTATGGTAAGGTAAATGTAGAGCTAGCACATATCACAGAAACTTAAAAATAGTAATTAGTAAGAATATAGTAAATAAAATAAGAAACCATATTATTTTAAATATGAATGGTTATTTATATCTCTGATAGTTGTAACAGTATTTAATATCATGAATCAAGGTTAAAACATATCCACTGAATTTCTATAATATTCCACTGGAAAAAAAAATCAACAAAGTTAACAAATTCTGGGTTTTTTTTCTATCTCTGTAATTACAAAACACTTTGCAACAGATCATTGAAAATAATGTAACTTGTGAAGTTTTTTTTTTCAATAAATAAATTTATTGTCTTAGTTTAACATGACTTCTTGTGAGTTATTACCTGAAGAGGCTGTAGAATTTCCATCCTAAGGGGTTTTCAAGATTTGGCTGAACAAAGTCACAGTTAATGTGATCTATTGCCAGCAATATTCCCACTTAAAGGGAGGTGGGACTGCATGACTTCTAGAGATCCCTATATTCATTGTCATTAATTACCCAGCAGAGGTAAGAGAAATGTTTGGGCAATACATGCAACATATAATAAGACAATAGTCACTGAAATCTTTGCAAAATAGAAAGCCAGACATGAACAGTACTTAATTTACCATAAGAAACTTTAGAAACGTCTTTCATTTATAAGTAGATTTTAGACCTGATATGTTTAGAAAACAGTACTACTTAAGGCTTGTCTCTACTTTTCAGGAACTTATAAACGGGCAAAAAGACAATCTTTTTCAAAATAAAGAAACTTCACATAAAAAAGATTCGTTGAAGTTAATAGAAATATCTCCTGATTTACATCAACTTGACTTATCAAGCTTGTAAAATACTCTGGTGGTTGGCATGTCATACTCAGGATCAGGTTCTTTTTTCATTTTGTTGTTCTCCATCCTGAATATTTTTTTTCAGTTTGTCTCTGCCATTTTAGGAAACCCACTTAATATCCATATATATCAGTTTTCACATTTACAAAAGAAGCACAGTAATATTTTTTTCATTCAAGCTATTGTCAGGATTAATTAGTGTAGCTACCAGGACTAAGAAGACTTTGTTATTTTAAGTCAGCATTGAGTAAAATACCATAGCTGTCCCATTAACTTCAGTTGGATTTTTGCCTGAATATATAATACAATATTAGTTTATTATCATAAAACAAAATGTTCTGCTCTATTTTGATTCGCCTATTAATGGGAGGCTGGATTTTGATTTTAGTTTGATTTGTTGGTTTTGTGCAGCTTTCTAAAAGCCAAAAAAAAAAAAAGAATAAATGAAAACTGAGAGAACGTCAAAATCATTTTACACTATGTTAATGGTATCCAGAGCTGGTGCTGTGGAAGAATCAGAAGTATGGTAAATATAACATTCCTTATGCATATGCTGCAGAAAATACAATTTTTCAAGACCTTGTTCCAGTTTAAGTGGAATAGCATACATTTGGCTTGATATCAGCTAAACTTCAGGTTAATCACACTTTTAGCTATCATAGAGTGATGGCATGGAGAAGCTGAAGTGAGACTTTGCATTTAATAGATGAAATTCTATTTGCTACAAACTGATAGCGGGTTTGGCAGCTGAATGATGTATTTCTGGAAATGGGAAGATGTCCTAGAAGTAACTCATGGCTGTTTCCAAAGATTTATTAAAACTAAGTTGACACTTGCATCACTGATAGAGGTAATTTCAAAGCTCTTGAAATTCTACTGACCCTAAGATAATGAAACTACCACCTTGCACACATTTGTATTCTGTGGCATGTAGCGTGGGCTCATGGCTCAGAATGTGAAACGCTATCATTATGTGCTGAAGGAATTCACACTAGTAACTGAGGGCAAATGCATAGACTTGAAGATATTTCAAGAAAAGGTAGATACAATACTCAAAACCAAATGAGGGCTCAGTGCATAAACAATGATAACACGTTATTTGGGCAGCTAATAAAACTTAGGGTTCTGTAGGGTGAGTACAGCCTCGTAACTAAAGCAGTTTTTTTAAAGGATTTCTTTTTATCCTGTATCACAGCAAGAATTTTTATTATGCCCTAAAACAAATCAAATCCAGTGCATATGAAAAGTACCATGAAATGTACTTAGAAAAGTCTTGCTGAGGCAGATATGTGCATATTTATGACACAGACAGCCATGGGCTGTACAAATTAAAGCTTTGCTTATAATCCAAATAATGTTTTTAACAGTATTTTCAGATAAGAAGGATGTGTATTAAACTGATCAAAAGTATCAAATCTTTAGGCTCATTCAAAATGCAGATTGTACATACGAATCGAGATGATTGCTTCATACTCAAATGCAGCAGAAGTACTAATGAAAATGAAGTGGAATCACTAGAACATTTCATTGCTTTCATGAACTTTGTCAAAAAAAAAAAAAACAACCCAAACTAAAACACCCTACCTCCTCCCCATGATTTAATAATCACATGCATTGTAAGATGTTTGAAACTTCACAGAGATTAGAGGAACAAAGCTAATCCAGTAAATGGTCTTGAGGAAACTGATGACCACCGGATAAACAAGAAACTGGCAATCAGAAAAAAAGAAATTTTTAAAATTCATTAGTGTCAGTTTGGAGTTAGAGCAGGGGACTGGAACTTTTCATTTACAAATTGTGCCTTTGATTCAGCTGTAGATCATGCTGAGGTAAGGTAAGGGGAAGAGTAATATTTTGAGGAAAATAATCTTGAGGCTGTACTTACACAAGATTTTAGGTCTTCAAGGTTAGTGTCTTTTTGGGATCTTTCTGGGACACTAGTTCAACTGATTATTCTTTATGTAAGTGGTCACACAGGTTTTGGGTTGCCCCAGATCTTGTTAGATGGCTTTGGTGCTGAAGATTTTTACTGAAATAAACTTCTTTCCAGTAAAATTCTGCTACTATGCTTGTCCCAAAGTGTCACTTGGCTCAAGTTTGTTCTAACTTCATTAAGTTATAAAATAATGAAACCTTTGTATTTATAGCATCCAAGGAGCCTGGATTAGGGTCTGAGCTACACATGGAAGCTGCAGTCAGCTTTTATACAGAAGAACAGAGGAAAAACAAACATCCACTTCCAATGATAGCTTCATGGCTGCAGCTCTTGCATAGGATGGACATTTGGTCTTGGGTCTATGTTCCTCAGCCCACAGGGTGGCAGAGCATCTCCCATTCTTCAGAACAATATTTGATTTATTAAGCGAATGAGGAAAAGGATGGGGCAAGCCGTTTTTCTAGGACTTTGTAGTCATGCCTTTTCTTTTTGAAGTCATGCCATAAATCTGAATTCTCTGCATCTAATAATTAATTTCTAAAGTACAGAAGCCCACATGTGTATAGTGTTCACATGTTCTCGGTTGAATGTGGTGTCCTAGGATTATTTTAACATTATTATAGCTTCAGAACACTGAAAAAAAAAAGAAGTATAGTTGCCTTTCTTTACATTGTATTTTTAACATACCTTTTGCACAAACCTGCTCTATTAGAGGTAATAACCAGGAAATTTTTCATTCTCTTTCTACTCCTTTATGAACTATAAAGTACACTTTATAGTTCATGATGTTTTCCTCACTTTAAAAAAAAAAAAAAATAACAGGAAGGCAAAAAATTTTCACTGAAACCAGGTTCATTTCAGTGTAGCCTAAGCTGATTACATATCAGTTTAATATATTCTCAAAAAATGTCTATGAGAATGTCTACAACAGGAGATACCCTAGTTTAATTTAAAAAAAAATCATGCCAGTTAAATCACACAGCTTGAAGTGGTTTAGAAGCAGATTCAGCTAAATAGATGTAACCCCTTTTAGGACATTTTTTATGACAGACCCATCAGTTAGTCACTCCAGTTAGAAAATATGCTAATCTTCCACAGTTTGCAAGACATCAGCCAGCAAATACCAGGCTGGAACACATATGACTTACCTCCATAGAATAACCCTACATAGAGTGTGAAAGCTAGAACAATAGCTACATCCAACTTAGAAAATATATAGGGTTTTTTTCCTACAGGATTTTACACAGTGGCAAGAAAAAAAACACCTGTCGCTTGTGAAAACTGAACCCAGCTTAAAAGAGACCTATTTTCTTAAATGGATATAGCACTGAAGAAATCTATTGTGCCTCCTGCTTCTACTAAAGGAACAATTGTCTTACTAGTTTCCAAGCCTCATTAAGGTACCATAGCTAAACAACCATTAGTGCACATTAAAAAAATAATAATTAAAAAAAAAATAATCTTTTCAAGGTGCTATACTTTAGGGTTGGGTTTTTTCCAGTAGAATAATTCAGGTTAGAAGAGAACTCTAGACGTCAAAGTGTTCTAACCTCAGTTCAAAATAGGGCCAATCTCCAATTTAGATCCAATTTAGATTTAGGTGGTAATATGTTATTACACTATTTGATGATTTGCCGAATTTCCTTTGACCATTTAACAAGCATGCATTTATGCTGATTTTCACTGGTGCTTACTCTGGGAAAATTAGAAATTTGCAAATAGCAAATTTTCAAGAGAAGAACTACTGAGATACTTGGAAATATTTTCTCCAGTTTTCTTTTTTGTTTTCCTCCATTTGAGTGAACAAGTATAATTTGGTCTACTCACAGCATCCCGTGTCATTTTATTTCAGATGACATTATGTGATGGTTTAGCCCGAATTACCACACAGTTTCTCGCTCACCCTCCCCAGTGGGGTGGGGGAGAGAATTGGGAAGGAAGGAGAACTCGTGGGTTGAGATGAAGACAATTTACTAAAATAACAAGGGAAAACTACAATAATAACAGAATATAAGGATATTAAAATATACAAAGTGAACAATATATGTTTTTGCACCACCCGATGTCCCAATGACCGATACAGCCCATCCTGAGCAGCGATCACAGAAACAAAACCGAGCAGCAAGCAAAGGAGCAAAAGGGAGCCAGCAAGGTAGAGGGAACGATACCAGCAAAACGAGGGAGAAAGACGGATGCCAGGAAGGCAGATACCCACCCTGGCCAGCCCCCACTTATATACTGAGCATGACGTTTATGGCATGGAATAGTCTCTTTGGCCAGTTTGGGTCAATTATTCTGTCTGTCTTTCTCCCAGCTTCCTGCATCTGCAAATTAGCAAGACTTGGAAAGCAGGACAGTGTCCTTGGTCTCGTTCACAACAACTCATATCATCAGGGTGTTTATCAACATTCTTCACACACGAAATCCAAAACACATCAGCTACTGAGAGGAAAATTAACTCCATCCCTGCCAAAACTGGGACACATTATTATAATTTTTTTTTACACTATATAGTACTCAAGAAATATTAGGAGAAAAGTGCAAAACCAGTTTTTCATCCACTTTCTGACAAGTGATGCTGTGTTCTGGAAGGCAGAATTATCTGCTAAAAATGAATTATTTTTCACATACTCTCAATATGTTTACCAAAATTCATTTAAAATTTATATTAAAGCTGTGAATGCTTTAAAATTGCTGCCTAACAAATTATCCATGGGCTTATTCCAAATGACCCTCTTTTGCATTTACTCTCAGGAAAGCTTAGCTAGAGCAAAATTCACAGCTTATGACAAATAGATTTCACCTTACTCACAGCATCCTTTAGAAAGAATTCAGGTCATCAGTGACAGGTGATTTGTGAGTGTGGATCTATATGATGCACAACAGTATGATAAACATCAACCAATAATGTCAGTCACACACTTAGTCCATAAAAACAGCCATATAATTGAGTTAATGTGTATTTTTTAATGCAGTTGCTGTAATCAAAATATTAACCTCAGAGGGGATAATTTAGCTCTGCACTTCCTAAAAAGCTGCAAGCTCTTCAGGTCTTCACACTAAAATGTCATACTTAAATTGAGTTTGTTTGTTTGTTTGTTTGTTTTTCAGGGATAGGTTTTCTCCTTAAGAAAGATCCTAGAAAACAGAAGCTGTAAGTACAGAATACACCAATAACAACACGTTTTATCAGTGGATGAGAGTTCAGCTACTTCTTTACTGGGAAAGTGTTTGTTTCTTTTAATAGAGAACTTGAGTTCATTTCTTCTAGCAAATGGGCAAAGCTATACTGCAATGATATTGAGGAAAATCCACCAGTTTCATCAGTTAAACATCAGACCATGTCTATAAAAAATATAAACCATCAAAGGTAAAAAATCACAAATTTAAAGAAATATTTTTTAATAGACTTGGGCTAGATTTTCTGATTCCTTACCATGTCTATGAAAGGAAACGAGAAAGGATTTTTTTACACTCACTTTGCACTTGTTTATCTGGTAAACAAAGGAGCAATACTCCCCCTGTAAATTAATCATGAACTGTTATTCCCAAAACAAATGGTTTGAGAAAGACACAAACAAATGCATTTCTTTCTTGAAGTCCAAATCAGTATGGAAATATTGCTAAAGCCATCTATGCAAAATCCAGTGTTTCATATGTTCATATGACATCCTGAAAAGTCTGAAACACACTGGCAAAGACCTAATTTTGTCTTTTTTTTTTTTTTTTTTTTTTTTTTTTTTCAGGAGCAGAAAATATTGCTAAGAGAACAAAAAAAAAGCATAACTTATTTGTGAGGAATTAGAGGAGGAAAAACCTTGGTCATACACTTGTTAAAAAATTGGTCCTTTCTGTCATAAAATACCTTTCCCTCTGCTAATACATTTCATTGTTACAAAGGTCGTTGCTTGTTTGAATAAGGGGAAATAAGCTGTGAGAAACAGTTTATACAATGCAAATGAGCGAAGAAGTTTGGCAGAGACATGCATGTTAATAAGCAAGGTACAATTCTGACTATATAGCTGCTCATTGAAAAGTTTTCTAAATCCATGATCGTCGTGTGGATAAGGGTAAGGGAGAGTAGGTATACTATAAAACCCTCAAAATATATGTACCTGATAATGCCTAGTTTTTTACAGATTTGTTTTTTCAGCCCACTGAAAAATGCTTTCCACAGCAACATAGGACACATTTCCTTTGTTTTACAGAAGGAAAAACTGTTCAAGGGCAGCCAAAAGCCCTAGCTGAGGAAAGAACCAGAGTGACCAGCATACTTCTCCACTGATAATATACATCAGCACAGTCTGCAAACCAAGTTATTGCTATTTCTTCTTTCAGTAGCTTTTCCCCCACCTTAGGAATGCAACCCCAAAAGCAAACCTACAACATTTTAATCAATGAAATGCTTAACTTCACACTAATCTTTATTATACAGGTAAGATTTTCAAAGGTAGAGATCAAAGTCTTAACGATATTAAAAAAAACAAACAAACCTACAAACAACCCATTTTTTTTTCTTTAGATACTGAATGATATTTTCGTTTCCTCTGCTATTCTGCCTATGTAAATCAGTGGCATAAAAATTCTGTAGCATCATGGCCCTATTGCTTTATATACCTCTATTGCTTTATATCTTCTGCAGTTCTAAACAGTGTAAGACACTATCTTCTTATTTGACAAATTTACAGTCTTTTTACATTAGCATTTAAGTTTACGCTTATATTAGCACTCAAATACATATTTTTCTTAGACATTTATATCCCTTCAACTATGCTAGCTTCTATGAATAGTTTTAATATATTTGTCCTCACAATGCTCCTTTAGGGTTGGAAACGATTATCACTCACACTTTTTGAGTGGACCCACAAAGTCTATGATATAAGACTTGTCTGCATTTCTAAATTTGTCATTCATGGTGAGTGCCTAGCCATAACCCAACTGCATTTCTGAGTAAGATCTAGGCATTGGCACTATGAATCTGACTTTCTCCTGGTAGGTTGAAGAAAGTATCACAGTATTTTCCATAATCTTTTAATGTAACTGGTGTCGAGAGAGACGTGAAGTAGAAAAAAGTCAAGCCAAAGACAGCCTGCAACTTAGGTGCCCATCTGCCACCACTATATTTTTGTTCAAGATTAATGTAAGTAAAAAAAAAAAGAATACTATCATGTTATTTTCAGCAGTAGTGAAACAATCCCTGTTTCTTAAACTGAAGAAGAGCTGTTAAGTCATCAAAATCTTTACATTTGCTTTACAAGCAGTTTTAGTTTAAATTGTTTAAGGTTGTACAAGCATATGGCTACACATATGACTAGCCTGTTGAATCAAGAGGCCTGACCAGTACACATTTCCCTTACTATGCATTAGTTTTGGTAAGGTCGATACACTTAATTATATGCTGTACTTTAAGTTTCAATAATTATTTTGCTGGATCAGGAACTAAATGCCTGAAGACACAGTGAGTTTATGAAGAGCAAAAACCCTCAGGTGGTACATAGGATGTGCATTGTATGAGTGCTAGGATGTGTTTGGCTTTTACTTGCTAATACCCTTCTCAGCAGGGATACCAGCACACTATTTTTCAAAAGTAGGAAACTTACAGGAAAGAAAAGCTACAATATGAAAACTCCTTTTGCTTTTCTCTAGTACTGGGTTCCCACTGCTCAGTAAATCAAGATACTGAGAGGAAATAGCAGGCAACATGAATCACCTCCAGCAAAGACAATGTGTGCTTGGTAAGTGAGGGAAAATTGCACTTTAAGTTTTAATTATAGTAACACAAGCAATTTTGTTAAGAAAATGATAAGCATAGGTCTTTGCTGAAGGTCTCCTTACACTGAAAATCATATATTTATTTTGTAATCTTTGTTGCTGCAGTATTCCAATTGGAGGAATAACAAGAAGCAGTAGAGGCAAATATATAGAAATACACATTATTGCTTGGATGACTCCATCAACACGGTGCGATGAACTGAGGAGAAGAAATGGATAATTAAGTCATTCCAAATCACTACAGAGGAAACAAAGGAGGGAAAGAAAAAACAAAGAGATCTGAACAGTTAATGCCTAATCCTGTTCGTTAACCATTATCCAGATATTAGTTGCATTCAGTGGAATCTTTCACAAAGTTGTATACAGAGGTACTGCCATGCTTGTAGTTATCTGAGTAACATATATAGACTCTAAAAGTAGGGTAAGCAACGAAGATATCAGAGGCAGCCTAAACTCTCTCACCTAAAAAGAAGTGTCTAGTGCCACTTCAGATTTCCTAGAGTAACTTACAGCTTCTAGTTGCTCCTCCAGAAAGGAGCAGATACCCTTGGTGGTCTTCTGTCATGTCTGCCATCCCTTTGCCAATGTTTTAGGCAGTTTTGTGGCCCTCCTCTGGACTTGCTGCAGCAGTTCCATGTCTGTCTTGTGCTGGGAACCCAGAGCTGGATGCTGTACTCCAGGTGGGGTCTTACTAGAATGGAGTAGACAGGCAAAATCTCCTCCCTCAACCTGCTGAACAGGCTTCTTTTGATGCACCCCAGCATATAGTCCAAACTTACAGGGGCAAGTCTGTAGAGTGAAACAGTGGGTGATGAGCACACATTTCAGAGTTTTATAATCTGGTCTGGTGACAAAATTCACATTTGTTGCTAGAAAGTATTAAATACCCTTACTGAAGGCATATTCTAGTTAAATTTAATCCAAAAGGAAACAGGTTCACGTACTCTAGGACAGCTTCACAATACAAACCCAAACACAGCAAGTGTTGGGCACAACCAGGAGACACATTCCAAAGGTGCTTTACTGATACAATCTAAGACTTTGCCATAAAATGAACAGAAATGGGGCCTATGAGAGATGATCATAGGGCACTTTCTGAAACAGCAGCTGAAGTGCAGCTCGGATATACTAGGATATCTGAAAAGACATTAGATGCTGTGGTCAGTAACTCTCCAGATTCATCTGCAGATTTTAGACACTTTAGGTGTCTCAATATAGATATCTACTTGTGAGCTATAGCATTTAAACTTCTGCTATAGATAGTGGAGATCTAGTGATTACTACTAATAAAGACTGCTGAGCTACTCAGCCCATCCCAAGATAGTCACTTAGATTTGGTCAGATCTTCACCTCTCCAGACATGACTGGTTATTGAAAGACAACTCAGTTCATTTGTCCAGATAAAGGTCTCTGGTACTATTTTAAATGTGCAACCTCGAATATCTGCTCTAGGAGAACATAGGTCTCCAGTGGATCCTGATAGTTGGTTAGGTACATATGTTATGTATACTGCATCCCTCCTGACATAGATGAAGGTGTCTAAATGATCACACAGCAGGAGAGAGACAACAATTGTCATTAAACTGATTTATTTAAGAAATGTTTGTTTAAGTCACTTCAAAATTCCAAGTATCTTCTCCAAGTCTGAAAAGGCAGCACTTAAGAGCTAAGCTCCTTGGAAATCACTTCATCCTGAATGCAAAGGTACATTTCATTATGCAGTGGGAAAATGCTGTAATGCTTTGAGCAAGAATAACATACGCAAAAGCTCAGACTCACTGTAAGAATGATAAATCATGCTGGTACTTTCATGTCTTCGGTCCAGCTAACTTTGGATATATTCCAAGTCACAATATGCAGACGTAAGACCATTTTTTTCCAGTGCTCATGGGAGATATAAATAACACACTGTAGATCATACAGTAAAATAATGATAACACATAGATTACTTCAGAAATTTAACCTTTGGGTAGTAAAGGGTTACTTTCTTACAGAGACTAGATACTGCAAAACAGAGTTGGATGAGCTCAAAAGCATATGAGACATGAGTCTTAGAATCATAGAAGAGTTTGAGTTGGAACAGACCTTTAAATGTGGTCCAACACCCATGCAAGATGCAGGGACACCTCCAACTAGATCAGGTCACTCAGAGCCCCATCTAACCTGGCCTTGAACACTTCCCAGGGATGGGGCATAAACCACCTCTATGGGCAACCTGTTCCAGTGCATCACCACCCACACAGTAAATAATTTCTTCCTTACATCTAATCTAAATCTACCCTCTTTCAGTTTAAAGTCATTACTCCTTGTCCTACCATTACAGGCCCTTGTCAAAAGTCATTCTTCAGTTTTCTTGTAGGCCCCCTTTAGGTATTGGAAGGCTGCTATAAGGCCTTCCTGGAGCCTTCTCTTCTCCAGGCTGAACTGCCCCATTTCTCTCAGCCTGTCCTCATAGGAGAGGTGCTCCAGCCCACTGATCATTTTTGAGGCCCTCCTCTGGACTCTTTCCAACAAGTCCACATCCTTTTTTTTTATGTTGGGGGCCCCAAACCTGAATGCAGTACTCCAAGTGGGGTCTTATGAGAGTGGAGTAGAGGGGGAGAATCACATCCCTCAACCTGCTGGTCACGCTTCTTTTGATGCAGCCCAGGATACGATTTGCTTTCTCGGCTGCAAGTCCATACATTGTCGGCTCATGTTGAGCCTCTTGTCCACTGGCACCCTCAAAGTGCTTTTCCCAAGGGCTGCTCTTGATCCATTCTCCACTCAGCCTGTATTTGTGCCTGGGATTGCCCTGACTCATGTGCAGGACCTTGCACTTGGCCTTGTTGAACTTCATGACGTTTGCATGGGTCCACCTCTCCAGCCTGTCAAGGTGTCTCTGCATATCCTCCCTTCCCTCCAGCATGGTGACTGCATTACACAGCGTGGTGTCATCAGCAAACTTGTTGAGGGTGCACTCAATCCCACTGTCCATGTCTCTGACAAAGATGTTAAACAGTGCTGGTCTCAATACTGACCCCTGAGGAACACTACTCATTGCTGGTCTCCACTTAGACATTGAGCTGTTGACCGCAACTCCTTGAGTGCAACCATCCAGCCAGTTCCTTATCCACTGAGTGGTCCAACCATCAAATCCATGTCTCTCCAGTTTAGAGACAAGGATGTTGTATGGGATAGTATCAAATGTTTTGCAGAAATTATGTCAGTTGCTTTTCCCTTATCCAATAACACTAACCTCGCTATAGAAGGTCATCAGATTTGTCAGGCAAGATTTGCCCTTAGTGAAGCCATGTTGGCTGTCACCAGTCACCTCCTTATTTTCCATGTGCCTTAGCATAGTTTCCAGGAGGATCTGCTCCATAATCTTAGTCTTCTTGAAATCACATGACTGGCATTTTGCAATTTCTATAGTAGATTACAAAACAGATTGGTGAAGATATATTGAGTGTTTCACTGTGATATTTCCTATTTTTCTCCTTTTCTTTAGCAATGACAATATCCTTAGAATTCCCTCCCTTGTCTAAGCTGACATGCCTTTTTTAACCAAACTGTTTAAAAGTCTGTATCTTACAGCTTTTTAAACTGAGTTTTCTTTCTATTTTTTGAGCATTCAAACTATTCTGTTGCCCTCCACCAGGTGACAAAATTTGAATGTTCTTCAATGTTTCAGGCTTTCCCCTAGCTTTCATTTCTTTTTCTGGTTTTTGGTTTTCAGGTTTCTCCTCTCCTGCTTGTCAGTCTTTAGACTTCTGTCATAATTTCACTAGTTACTTCTCACCAGATTTTATATGCTTCTCCCTATACAGTTCTATTTTCCTATCTAAAGAGTTATAGTCTCTTTCTGCTCCACATCAAACAACTTCCTATCTAGCGACTTTAAAATTAGAAACTTTCTTATTCTGCTCTAATCTCCATATCCTGTTGTAGGAGTCATAGCCTTCTAATCAGGTACATCTATACATGTCTTTCATCCTTTCAAACTCATCCCTGTTCCTTCAGGCATCAAGCTTTACTCATTGACATAATGGATTTGTCTTTCTCTGCTAGTCCATTCTCAGATAACAGGTTCAGTTTCCTTTTCTCTTCTCTTCTCTGTCAAGAGTTGATCTTTTTTGCTTCCTCTTCGCCAGCCTTAGCTTCAGAGTTCTATTTACTATTGCCAATAGTTTTGTTGGTTGCCAAACACATATGAATTCCCTCAGAAACATGATAACTTTTCCCTCCTCTCTCTCTCTTTCTCTCTATCTATCAGAAGGTCATCACTTTCTAATCTGCCCATTCTATTAGCAATAGTATTTTTTTTTAATATATTCCTTTAGAACTTTTGGCCTTTTGGCCCACGCTGTTCAAATCACTTAGAGTAGGAGTAAAGAAAATTATGTCTTTTTTCTAATGCATTTTCTCTTGTTCCTTATAAGACTTCATTTATTACATATTCTACTATATCTCTTCCATGCCAGCCACTTGCCCGTCTATTATATTTTCTATAGGAAATGCATATCTTAAGAATCAAATTATTGAGAAGCTGCCAATCTCCATTCAAGTAAGATAGCAGTGATGACAGCAATTAAGATGATTTACTTATCCCCTTTCATCTGAAGGAGATACAAAGTGTGTTGAAACCACGTGTGTCATATTATATCCAGTTTCATAAGAAATTTATGATCTTTGTTTTTTAATAAACTGAGCATATAAGGTGCTTCTTTAGCTCTGTGAAATCACAAGAAAACCACTAAATCAGCTTCAGTGTGCTTTGGATCTTGTCCATAACGGAAAACATTTTCTTAGGTACTCATTTGAATTCTGATATAGGCTGTGATACAGACTGCTGTTGCCAGTATTTTTGTTAGCTGCCAAACACATGTGCATTGTCTCATAAACTTACCTATGTACCCATCTCTGTTGTTTATCCCCATCTTCACAATTGTCACTTCACAACCTGGAAAAGGTTATATCATATGTTGAGCTCACTTTTTTAGGAACAGTAGGGTACTTTCAAATAAGCATTCTCAAAAGAGATATTTTCCTGTTAAACTACAAAAGAGCAAATTCTACATTTCTTCATTAAGCAAACTCACACCAAAAGTATTACTTCATTCAGTCAGGAAATATAGTCATCTAATCAATAGCTTCCAATAAATTTAATTTTGAATATCATGGAAATAAATGGGTACAAAGCTATCAAAGTAATGTGAATAGAGTAGAATCAAATTTTAACAGGAGAAATAAAAGCATTGGATTAATCTAATGAAAAATAGATGTCTGTGATACTGATATTTTTCAGTCCTTCTCCTGGCCCAATTAAATTTTTCTGTATTTTTCCCCTTATCTCAATTTAACTATTCTGAAAAGTTTGGCTAATATCTTTTTCTTTTCTGCTTCTCCCTCTTTTTCTCTGTATCTCTGTAGGGTTGTCTGGAGCATTTGTTAACATAGTTTTGCAATTCATTGTGCCATGTTGTTATTCTAGTAATACCGTATTGAACATGTCCCTGGCATGCTCTCATTGATGCTTGCTTGTTTTTTTTTAATATGATTATGAACAGTCATCTCAAAGCTAAATGTACGTCAACAGAAGTGCTGATAAGTTACTAGAATCTTCTTTCATCCTGACCCTCTTTTCAGTTCTACATCTTATGTCTACATCTTAAGTCTTATGAAGAGCGGCTGAGGGAACTGGGATTGTTTAGTCTGGAGAAGAGAAGGCTGAGGGGAGACTTTATTGCTCCCTACAACTACCTGAAAGGAGGTTGTAGGGAGGTGGGTATTGGTCGCTTCTCCCAAATGACTTGTGATAGGACAAAAGGAAATGGCCTCATTTCCTCAGGGGAGGTTTAGGTTGGATATTAGGAAACACTTCTTTACTGAAAGAGTGATCAGGCACTGGAATAGGCTGCCCAAAGAAGTGGCAGAGTCACGACCCCTGGAGGCATTCAAAGAACATGTAGATGTGGCACTCCAGGACATGGTTTAGTAGGTGTGGTGGTGTTAGGTTGACAGTTGAACTTGATGATCTTGGAGGTCTCTTCCAACCTTAAGATTCTATGATTCTGTGATTCTGTCTGCTGCCAGCAATTCTAACTTACAGCTTCCTCTTGTTTTCTGTTATCTGTTTGTATAAGTGCTTCCAGTGGGGAGCTAGAAAGTTGCTCTTTTCCAACTACACCTGGCTGGAGTAATTGAGAGCATTTCATTTCAGATCAGTTATAATGATTGATAAGATGTGTACTTTTTTATAACATATACAAAACTATATATTTTAAAAATATATAACTCAGATTGTATTATGTAAAATTAACAACTTAGGAGAAGATTTAATTGGTAGAAGGAGCTACATTTTTTTTTTTCCCACAGAAAATGGAATAGAAGACTGTAGGCATCCTACTCCTAAAGCTTTTTAGCCTTCCAAACACTTATACTAAATCATTTGGGGAAGAAGTGCAAGCATATAGCTTCTTGCCTCCATCTTTGGAAAGGTGACCACCTAAGTAGTTTTATCTCTTACATATGAAAGTGCTTTTTTTGTTTTTATTTAAAGTGACCTTTAAAATTCTTCAATATTTATTCTTTTCAGTTATTTTTTTTCTCACCCTTTATCTGTTCCTGTCTTTCCATTTTAACATTTCAAAACAAAGAATATACAGCATAAAGGACAATATTTTGGAAATAAATGACTTGGGAAATGGGTAATTGGGAAACTAAATAGCTCATGGTGATGAGCTCTTACTTTAATATGACATCTGGATAAGCAGCTGTGCTCCTTGGATGCATAAGAAAAGAATACTGAATAGAAGTAGAAAACTGTTCTACAGCACTAGAAAAGCTATTACTAGAATATTATATGTGATTCTAGTGTGCACATCAAAGAAAAAGAAAAAGAAGTAGAAAGTGAAAATTAGGGTATAGAAAAAAAAAATGAGATCAGGAAAAGATGTTTCCAATCAGTTATTAAAGGAGTTTAATTCAATTAAATTACCTGAAAAACACAAATCTGATCACTGCCAGCAAAATGGTGACATGACTGTAGTATGTGCTGACAACCTGTTAGAATGCAGAGGTTCTGAGGGGCATGGGACAAATGTTGAGGATAGGATTCTCTACATATTAGGATATTTTACACTATAATGATTTTGGGTCATCTCAAAAGAAGAAGCCTGCAGCAAACCATTTTACAGCAGTGGTAACAATACTGCTTAAGGCATGATAGCATAGATATTAGTATGTGCTAGCAAGCAGGAAAAAAGGGTTCAGGGATCTTGGCTGTTATGAGTAGTTACAAACATTTCTTATGGTAAAGTCATGATGTAGAAGGCAAGAAGTATAACAAGATCTACTGACTGAAAGTGGAAGCCATTATGTAACAATAAAAAGGAAAATAACCACTAAAATAATTTACATTGGGATTTGGTGGACTATTGATTTACTTGATAACTTGATGCCTTGGATTCAATGTTGTTTTAAAGGGTGTTCTCTAGATCAGCCGTGACATATTGATTTAATATAAGCATCATCAATAAAATTTTATGGCCAGGATATATGTTAGTTACACATGGATGAGTATAAGGGCCTCTGTGTTTGTCTGAGTCTATGAAAAGGAAAAAGAAAACCAGGTACAGACCAGCAGAACCACCAAAAAGTTATTTTTCATAGAAAGAATGTTTTTAAAATTTCCTGAAAATTCACTGACACTTTACTACCTGTAGTAAGGCAGCCTCAGAGAGTGATCAGTTTTACCCTTTTTCCAGTCTTGAGAACCAATGCAATGAGTAATGGGATAACAGAAGTTCCCCTGGCCATGCCGAAGGCAATATTTACAGAGTCGCTGGAAAACCCTTCCATTCCTGCAGCCTGCTAATATTTCTGCCAGCTTTAAGAGGCCTCTCATTGTCTGAGGTTCTGCAGCTCTGAGGCAGAGTTGAAATGATTTGCTCAGACTCCCTTCTGGCCAGTTCTTGAGCAGTAGTGATCAATCACAATTGAGTTCCTGGTACCATGTCACAACAAACTGATTAAACTCTCCCTGAAGAAATCACAGCTGTTATTGGGACTAATGATATCACCTAGGACTTTAAATTATAAAGGAGATTATATTTGTCTTTAAGAGAAAACATTTTGATTTGAAAGCTCAGCAAAAAAAAAAAAATTGTTCTGATGATACTGACACGTAAGATGTTTCTGTGCCTTTTAACTTTCTAACTACTTGTGAACAAATAATCCTTGTTTTGCAGGTAGTAAGTACAAAGATAGCATCAGCTTCATTAGAGAGTCCAGAACTACTCACTGAACGGCTGCAGCGACCCACTGCAGTAATGACTAAAGTTGATAACAGACATCCTAGCCTGGAGAAATCCCACTGATTGCTAAGGGAAAGGCTCTTAAGTAAGTCACTACTGTTGTATAACCTATGTTCTAAAAATTCAGACTTTACCTCATCTGCAAACTCAAAATACTTTATTACAGGAAGTAATGACTAAATTTAAGCCCAGAAATGTTTTAGACAGAAGCACTGAAAATCACATCTGACACATATGCATAGAGATTACATGCAATGTAACTACTTCTTTTAAGTGTCTCATAAAATTACCTATGTCAATTTATGAGTTCAGATTCCATACTGCTGCTCTGTTGCTCAAAATAAAATTGAATGAACTAAGCAAGAAAAATGCCCATGATCTTCAACCATAGCTATCTTTATTTAAAAACAAAAACAAACAAACAAGCAACCCACAAAAAAAACCCAAAAACAACAAACCAAACCCAACAGAACAGCATTGGCATTGTAAAGAAAATAACTATTTAGCTGACACAGTACTCAAGGGATTATACTGAGATGAGCTCAGTTTACGGGAACAGACTTTAGATCTGACTGACCTGTGCTCGGATCATATCTTGGAAGAAAACGGAGAACAGGCCTCCAGCAACATTTAATAAATATGTGTCATTTAAAGCACTGCCCCTACCCACAGCATTCAGGGGTGCAGGCCAGTGGCTCCTCATTCAGGCTAACTCTAAGCCAGTGCCACGTTCTGATTTTGGATGAGAGGAAGGCCCCCTTGCATTCTAGCCGACCTCAGACGAGTCTGGGAGGCTAGGGGTGGCTAGACCAACCTCTCACACACTGGAGCGTGGTTTTGCTCGTATTCTCAGGAACAGAATTAAGACTCAAAACGGAGTCAAGTGCCAGGTAACTTTATTAACCCGACAAGAAGTTTGTAATGCAAGAGAAAGGAGAGAAAGAAAGGAAAGAGGGAAAAGAGTTGCAATAGCTACCACCACGGAGCTGCAGCGTCCCAACAGTTCAGTTCACTCGATGGGGGAACGATCCATCCAATGTTGGTCGTTTCGACGTTGATTCCGTGGATGTTGGTTCCGTCGATGTTGTCCCTTTCCAAGAGCCGCACGTCTCACCCGGCAGTGATATGTATGCCCATTAGCCATTACCGGGTGATATGCATGTCCATTACTGGGTGATATGCATGCCCATTATGGTCG
>JAAGAY010142845.1:6277-42836 GCA_011801015.1 Ardeotis arabs
CACCCATTCCCTTTTCCGAGCCCTTTTACAGCATGCAGGTTTAATAGAGTTTTGCTTTGTCTTAATACCTGGTTTTTTTTTTCCTCATCTGGTTTATTTTAAACACATAACGATGTGTAGGAATCTCTAAATATACCGCAAATATAAACAAAAAAAAAAAAAAGAGGAAAAATATATAATATATAACAGTAGTCTAAAACATAAAGTGCACGGCAATGGCTTTGCACGACTTCTACACAGCCAGGGTGGGCACGGCCGGGCCCGGCGGGGGAGAGGGGTCCCACCGCACCCCGGCCCCGCTCGTCCCACCCTTCCCCTCGCGAAATTAAAACCAGAATCGGTGTCTTGATTGGCAAAGAGTGATGGGGAGGAGGGGCAGCATCTTCGCAGCCGCAGGGTTCCATCTTCCGCGGTGGGCAGCGGGGTCTGGCCCCCAGCGGCCTCTGGGTCCCGGCGCGGGGGCCGCGGGGAAGGTGGGGGCGGGTTCCTTGGTTGGTTTCCTCTGGATTCTTTTTGGATGGCAAGCACAGTCCAGTCCCAGGGGCGAGGCAGAGATGGGGCGCAGATGGGGGGGCGCGGGCTGGCCCGGGCCCTGGGACGCTGTTTGTGGGAGAACAGAGGTGGGGGGGGGCGTCAGGCGGGGTAGGGCTGGTGCCAAACCCCAGCTCCGCTCCCGGCCCTGCTGTGCCCACGGGCCGGACGCACCCAGCTCCCGGCCTCCCTCTCCCGCCAGCGCCGTGCGGAACGGGGGGTTCTGGAGGGGTGGGCGAGCGCGCTAGCACAGGGTGGGTAACCCCAGCCCCGCCCATGAAGCTGGGAAGCAAAATCCCAAGGGGAAAACGCAGACAAGGAACCTGTTTACACCGAGGAGAGCGGAGCGCTTTGCTACTGGCAAAGGTTTTACGGCGCTGACGGAACGGGGGGCAGCGCGAGAGCGGGTGATTTCCAACCCGGCCGCACACAACGCACATGGGAGGAGCGCGGAGGCAGCGACCGCGCCAGGCTCCGGCAGCCGGTGCGGGGTCTTCTCCTTCCCGAAAGCGCTGGGCAGCCGCGGCCGAGCCCCCGTGTTGGGTACCGAGCGGGAAGGGGCGAGAGGAGCCGCAGAACCCCGGGGAGACCCAGACCCAAGGCATTTGCTTGCCGATACAGCAACTCCCCGCGCAGGTGACTCACTCCCAGCCATGAATTAAAGATGAAAGCTGCCACAGGGGCTGAGCGCGGGTCTGACAGCTGCAGGGGGAGGAACAGGCTTTTATTTCTGGCTTTTTTTCACACCACAAAGCTGGTCGTGATCCAAACAGATAACAGAGCCTCAGCCCCACAGAGCGCCGGTGACGAGCGCAAGCGTGAGGCCGGGGGTGGATGAGCGCTGAACATGAGTCATTGCTGGCTCACTTATGAATGAGGGGTGGGAAGGAGGGGACAGGGCTGCAGAGCCCAGGAAAGAGCCGGAAGGAGGAGGGGGAAGCAGGGCATGGAAGCTCAGCTTCCCCAGAGGAGAGGAAGGGGCTTGGGCACGGCACTGGCCCACGGGTGACACAGCCACCTCCCGAACTGGGGGAGGGTCTTCGCTCGGGGAAACATCCCAGTGCTCAGCATCCCGCCGCAGCCCAGCTCCTCCGCACGCCGGAGGCTTTGTGGTCCCCCCAGCCGGGAGGGCAGCGCGGCGGGGAGCAGAGCAGGGGGGGAAGCGAGGGGGCTGCGGTGCCAGGGACAGGGGTTGTCACCACAGCCTGGCTGCAGCCCAGGAGGGGAGAAAGGATTTTGCCAGCAGCGCCAGTCTGACGCAGCAGCAGCTTGCAAGGTAGAGCAGAGCCAGGCAGGCAGCAGAGCAGGGAGCACGGGGGGTCCCCACTGACTTCTGCACCCCCCCAGCACCGCAGGGGACCCAGGCTCTGGGTGCCAGGGACAGCCGCAGAGGGATGCTCAGGACCCAGACCTCCCTCTCCAGACCCAGGACTACAAAACACCCTTTCCAGCCCCCTCCTGCTGCCCACGTTTTGGGGGAGACTCAGATGTCCCCCCCCTTTCCCTGGGCAGTCACTCAGGGTGGCCACCTCGCGCGGGGACCGGACGGCCCGTACCTGTGCAGAGCGCGGGGGCTGCGGCCTCACTGCTGCTTGCAGGTGGAGAGCTTGCGGATCTTGCTGCTGGCGGAGCAGGCCTTGCGGGAGGGGTTGGAAGAGGCGCTCGCCCGCCGCTCCGCCTTGGATTTGGTGCTCAGCTGTCCCGTCTCCGTCCCGTTCATGCACACGGCCTTGGGCAGCCCTTTGCCGTGGCTCTGCCCGTTCTGCCCTGCCTCCTCCTCAGGCACCTGTCCTGCAAGGGAAGGGGGATGGTGAGGCCGAGGACGGACCGTGGCCCCCGAGCATCGCCTCCGCCAAAGAGCAGCCCCTTTCCATCGCCCGGAACACGCGCTGCCCCCAGGGAAATCCGAGCCCGTTTCTACGCCTTCGAGGACCACAGGGGAGGCAGCCCCGGAGAGGACACGCGAGGCAGCGAGCCTCTCCCCGTTCCCACCGAGGACTGGTTTCAGCCCTGCGTCCCCAGCACACCAGAGAAAAAGAAAACCTCAGGCAGCGAGCGAGACCCACAGGCACGGCCAGTCCAGACCCTGCGAACGGGGTGCCCTCTCCTCCCCGGACAGGGTGGGCAATCGCCGTGCCCACCCCAAACCCCTGGGCAGCAGCCCAGCTCCTGGCCGGGGAGCAGAGGGACAGGAGTGGAGGAAGTCACTCCTCCTCCTCATCCCTTCTCTGGAGGACAGGGCAAGCCCCAGCCCCACCGACCCACAGAGCACCCAGGGCCTCGCCGTGTTGGCAGCGAAAGGCCCGGCGCGGGGAGGTCTGCGGCACCCGCAGCAGCGCAGCCACGGCTGGCAGGGGCTGGGGGCACGGCCCGGGCAGGCAGGGGTGCGGCAGCTCAGGACCGCCACTGTCCCCTAAACAGGACGCCCAGACGGGAGAACGGCTCCAAACCGGCCCCTCTCCCCTCCTCTGCGCGCCAGCTCGGTGTGACTCAGCACAGCAGATGAAGAGCCACTTCCAGAGGCATCTGCCCGCTGCCATGGGGCTCGGTCACATCCCTCCGGCCCGGGAGTGACGAAGGGACCCCTGGCACAGCCCTGGCTCGGAGCGGGAGGGGACACCGCCGCAGACGCAGCCCAGCGCGCTCCCGTCAGCAACGCGGAGCATCCCCAGGCCAGACGCAGGGCTGGCGAGAGGATTCGTCAGGTTGCCGGCTCCCCCCCACCGGATCCAGCGGAGGCAATTTCCTTCCAGCAGGAACGTCACGCTCCAGGGCCCTTCAGTTATGACTCAGAGGTTTGAGTGGAAGCGAAGGCTGTAAGACGATTATGTATAATTTTCTTTAAAGGATGCTCCATCCTTTCCCTGCCGAGGCCGAACGGCACGTCATCTCTCCGTATTTGCGCCAACGATCACCCCACTGCCCCCGAGCTCTGGGAGGAAGGGGACACAGGCGGGGACGGGGGTGGTGGGAGAGCTGCTTCTCCTCTGGAGAACAACAGCAGCGCCCACCTCGGACTCCTGCGCTGCTCCTCCTCCTCCTCAGCGCATCCCCCCGGGTACCGCTGCGGGCTCCTGTCCGCTCTGCTCCCATCCTCCATCCCCACGCAGGGATCACAGGGAGCCCCGCACGTCCTCCGCGGGTGGAGTCATTTGGGAACCAAAATCTACAGCGGGACACGGAGGTCACCTTGCTCAGACAAGGTCCCGTTCAGCACCCGCCTCTCCTCTCCCCAGACGCTCGCAGAGACCCCAAGCAGCAAAGGCGCCGGAGCCCGGAGCCAGCGCAGAGCACGGCCCCTCCGCCTGACGGGGAGCGGCTTCGGCAAAGCCTCGCCGGTGCAGGGCCCGGGAGCAAAGCGCAGGCCGCGGCAGCGCAATACCTGTGCTACCATAAAAACACAGCCTTGCAAATCAGGCAGCAGGCCGAGCAGCTCCACGCCCAGCCCGGCCCGGCGCAGGCCGCGAGCGCCAGCGGACCAGGGGGTGGATTTCTCCCCCTAAACGCAGGCTTAGCTGCGGAGCTGGGCCCAGGCAGGAACCACCTTGAGAAGTGACCCTGCCGATGGATCTACAGATCCAAGCGGTCCGTGCTTCAAGCCGGGCAGCTGCGCTCCCAGCTCGCGAAGAGCTCAGAGGCGCCTTCCCAGTGCCACGGTTTGGACGCCCCAGCACATCAGCGGAGCCGGGTGAGGTACTGCCGGTGCGCCGGAGGCTCGGGACAGGGCCCCAAAACCAGCGAGAGGGGGGGGGCAGGATGGATCCGCCCATCGTAGGGCAACCGTGGGTCACTCTTCCCCAGATCTGCTGGGAGCTGCCCCTTGCGTCCCTCCCCGACAGCTCCACCACGTTCTGACACAGCTCCCAGCTTGTTCCGCTTACCTGAGCGCTTCCGCCCAGCCGTGGGAAGGGACACGGACGGACTCACCGGGGGCGGCTGCTGGATCCGTGCACCCAAGCCTACCGCTGCCAGCACCCGCTGTGCTCCCCGGGGTGGCCACCCAGCCTTGCCCCTCCCGAGGAACGCAGATCCCGCTCCTCGCACAGCTCCCCACAAAGGATGGCGGTACCCTGGGCACCGGTCACCACCTCAAACGCTTTTGGAAAGTGACTGCAAGGCGAGAGGCTCAGGAGCACGAAGCAGGAACACCGGCTGGACCTGGCTGCGTGCTTACAGAGCTGCTACTGGTCCCATCCCGGGAGAGGGGGTGACTGGCTGGGAAGGGCTGAGACACCCAAGGTCCAGAGCCCTTCCAGAAGAGGGGGACACGCTGGCCCCTCCAGGGATGGGGGGGTCTCCCCGGGGACGCGGAGCAGAGCCCCGCGCTGTGGGTCAGGCTGCAGCCCGAGACCAGCGCAGCCCGGCCGGACCCTCCGCCCCGAGTTGAGGGTTTTTCCTCTTCTCCCTCCATCCCAACTGCGTGTCTGCAGAGCCTCAGATAACCCCATCCAGAGCAGAGCTGAACGCTTATCCTTCCCCTCCCTCAGCTGAGCTCAGGCCAACTCAATTAACATTTCTGACTGGGGAGGGAGGAAAAAAAAAAAAAAATCCAAACAGTTCATTTGTCTTTTGTGTGACTCTTCCCTCCTCCCCCTCCCACCCTGCTTCAAAAGCACAGCCCTGGCGTCGATTACGGATACCAAGGAGGCCGGGTGAATCGCAAGCTAATTTTACCTCCTTCACCAATGACAGTTGCTGACGTTCAAATTAATGAAAATAAAAATTCAGCATGGGCTGAAGTCTTGGCAACTGCCTGCCCACGCGGAAGCCAGTGACCCAGCGCCGTGTCTGTTCGAACAGCTCCGTCCTACCTCACCGTCACCGCCTGAACGGCGCTGAAAATAAAATAAATAAAAGGAGGGCTGAGAGAGGCACCGAGAACGTGCCTGCTCGTCCTTGCCCCCCTCTCACATTTCTTAATGGCTCCATCCAGCTCATTCAGGCACAAAAAAGGCTTCAAAATAAACCCACAAAGAGCTTTCGAAGCGCTGTGTTTGTCAGACAAACACGCACACACGGTTTCCGGCTAGAAACGCACCTTTCCAAGCGCCAAGCGTGACTTAAGGACGCCAGTCCTGGCTTTATTTTCCAGCCTCGGACAATGTTAAGGGAGCAAAACAAACAAAAAAAAAAACAAACCAGAATGAAGCTCTGCAGCCATCTGCCTCCACGGGAGGACTGGGCTGCAGCAGAGGAAGGGGTTAATGGCAGGGGAGAAAAAAAAAAGCAGAGCACAGCCTTCTAAATCCGAAAGGCAACAGGCAAGATGCTCACATCCATTTCTTGCACACGCTGCCTCTCTCCAAAGAAGGCGGCAGCCACTTCTGGAGAGGATGCTTCGTCACATGCTCAACGCCACAGTTATTCTCTCCGCACTTCCCTCGGAGAAGATGTTTAACACCAATTGAACCAGGGGCACGTAACATTTACGGCTCTCTACAGAGCTGCATAAATCTTTAAATAACCCTTTAAAATAAAAGCACATTCTCAAAGCCCCTTCTTTCTCTGAAGAACGCAAGATTTAATGAGGTTCCCTCTCTTCCCCTCCCAAACCGAACGCCCACTCCCGCCTGTGAGTCACTTGTGCTCCTGCTCTCGCTGCCCAGCGCGGCCACAACTGCATTGATCAGTCATTTACAAGGGGTTTTTTTTAATTTTTATTTTAACATGGCATCGCTGTTAGAAACGAACACTCGCATGGGGCTGAGCAAGTTCGAAAGGATCCTGCCGGAAGATTCGGAGGGGGGGGGAAAAAAAAAAAAGGATGAAGATTTATTCTCTGAGCCAGCTGCCCTCCTGCCTTTGCAAACGCCACACAGCCCCACGGAGCACCTCGTACCCACGCCAGGCTCCCTCCTCACCCCCTTTCCTCCCATGAGCTTCTGGTGAGTGCTGGACACCTGGTGAGGGGCTTTCTGTCCATCGCAATCATGGAACCTGTACCCTGCACCCCCACATCCCATCTCACCAGCCCCTCAAGATTTTTTTTTTTTGTTAACAGCCTTATTTTGAGGGATCTCGAGGAGTCCTGGGAGCAGCCTGGCTTCTGTCACAGCCTGACCAGAAGTTGCAGGGTAAAGTCAAGAGGATGATCCACCACAGCGGACCAGTTCTCAGCTGGTCAGTGCTTAAGGCCAAATCAAATCTGTTCCTGCCGGGTTTGGGGGCACACCGGACTACGCTTTGTCCTTTCTAGCGCAAGCCAGGCTGGAGGTGCTTTGTCTGAGGGAGAAGAATGTGGTCCATGCTCAAATATGTTCCCAAATCAAGGCTGGTAGAGAGCCACGCGTGTTCAGACTCAACGACCTACCTACGCCAGGGCCCTGCCTGACAGCAGCGGCTGCTCAGAAGCAACAGAGAACATCCAGTACAGAAAAATCCTCCTCCCGCTCCGATGGTTCCCCGGGGACTTCCGGAGCTCCAGCCTACATCTGGACTGCTGTGTTTGATAGTCCCCAAAGAATCCACCCCTCATGGACGCATCCAGCTCAGCCCCCAACACTTCAAAAGCCAAGAGCTGGGAAGAAGACATTCAGACTGGCTGGAAACAACACTCTATTTCACTATCTACCTCAGCAATTATGCAATAAGCCTTGAAATAACCGAAATCCCAGCCACCCCACCCACCCAGCCCAACTGCAACACGGGAAGTGCGGGCCTCTGGCGCCACAGACAACCTTTAGGTCTCCAATTCCTCTGAAACAGCACGGAGTACACAGGAGAACTTAGAAATCTTCCACTAATTTGCCTGTCATCTTCTGAAGTGACAGCTCTTATTTGGGTTTAAATACTGCTGTTTGCACGAGGAGTGCGTAACAGCAGATACCGCCGTTCCAGAGGCGATCTCCCACTGGCACAGTCACCCGCCTGCGTGCGTGGGTACAGCCACCTCAGCCGGCAGACAGACGGCTGCTGGAGGAGCACCCGCGCGGCCCAGCTCAGGCCAGGCTCCCGGCCGCGCACGGGGCAGTGACGCTGTTCGTGGGACACGGCCGCAGTCCCCCGCGGTGGGAGGAGGCGGCCTGGGAGCGGACACCGGCAGGCGGACGGCAGGAAGGTGCGCACACACGGGCACGACGCTTCGCCTGCTTGGTGCTGAGGGCTCAGCGCCAGCCCGCGCCCGGCTGAGAAGAGGACCCCGCACGCTCTGCTGTTCTTCAGAGGAAGGGCAGAGCAGGGTGGTTTTCCAAACACGGACAGTAAGACGCAACGCCCGGCTGCAGTGCCGCAGGCCGGGGCGCCTCAACAGCGGCCTGGACAGGCAGCTCTGTCCCGGGCCCGCTGGACACGCAACCGCTCTGATGTTGGAAGTCTGCCTAAGCTTCCAGTTTTGAATCACACTGGAGCGCACAAACCAGACAGCAACGCAGGTTAATCGCCACTGGAAAAGCTAAAGAGAAACAAAACATTTTAACCAGAGTGAGAACAGACAGGAACGCATCTTCTGTACACAACCATCCGCGGGGCAGGTCTGCAGGAACGGGCTGGATTTCACAAGCTAACGCACTCTGAACGGCGTCACAGCCTTCCCCTGCAGCATGCTGCCCCCCCCTACAGCTACCCTTTTCGTAAAAATCCAAAGCCACAAACTAAAAGAATAACAGGTCCAAATTATCTGCTTTGAAAATAATGCAGCTCTCCTGGAGGCAGGTAGGATCCTGATGCAGCTCGGGGGAAGCAAGGAGATGGTCCTGCACTCTCGTCACTGCCTTTAGCTCAAGCCACAGGAAGCCCAAGAGGGCAGTGGTTTTGGGGCCTAGGCTAAGCTTCACGCTCCTCTTCTGGGCCCTCAGCCGACGGGAGCACGGCTTCCTCTCCAAACAGCTCGTCACGACTGCTCAGTGCTCCGCTCTTCCTCTAAGCCCTGCCTCAGCTTCCTCCTCTGCAGCTGGGAACGCACAGGGAAGCAACAGAGCACCGTTAGACACGCGCACAAGCGTACTCTCTACGCCAACACCAAAATAAAAAGCAGTAACAGACCGTCCTGAGGGCTGTAAGACAGCGAGTTACCAAGAGTAACAGCTCCATTCTCACAGCGGTTACCATCTTGGAAAGCCGGCCCTCCGAGGGAGGTTACGGCACACGCGGATGTACCATACCCTCCTTCTGCCCCTTGAATCCAGTTCAGAACGGGCAAAAACTAAAGGGATGTAAATGATGCTGGCTATGGATTTTCAAGCCTGGCAGCCTCATCGTTGTGCTCAGGCCCCGCTGTCGGTGACAGGGCTTCCAGCCCCAGAACTCCTGCAGAATTACGTCTCGGGCACTTAGGCGTGGGCTGTTCCCAGCAAGAGCTCTTGCCGAGGAAAATGGCTAACCTCTGACCGCAGGGAGTGCAGCTGGCAGGCCCTCTTCTCTCCTGCTTCCGCGCTTAGAAAGGCCCTAGCAATCAAGTACGTGCTTCAGCGAGTCTATCGCATTTGAAGAGGATCCCTCCTCTTTACAGCTGCGAGGCAAGGCCCGGCCCCGGTCGGATTCTAGCACAAAAGTCTGCGGGATGTAAGAAGAGAGCAAAGGACAGAGCTCTGCAGGTCACCCAGCTGGCACTGGGACATTCATTCTATTAGAAAAGGTTATAAATTACCCGACTGCCACCAGTGAATCAGCACTTGGAAACAGATCTATTCCACTTTGATCAAACTCCCTTCATCTTGGCAGGCTCCACCTCCGACCCCCCTACACATCCGTTTGGCTGAACATCCCAACGGACACCCCGGTGGGGCCGGTTACCCCAGGATGTCACACAGCACGCAGCGAAGCGCTGTCTCAGCGAGCTGGGCTCGCAGCAGCCTCTGCCCTTCTCTTGGGAGGCGCTGCCCGGGAAGCCAGTCTTTCTCAAGCTGTTGCCCAAAGGAGTTTTGAGCATTGGGTACGATTTGAGGCTTACGACAGTTCAAGGCTTGCCACTCTGTTCTTCCATGGTGGTGCTTTCAAAAAAGCAACTTCTGCCTAAGCAGGAAACCAAGAGTAAAACCAAGGTCTTCAGGTGCAAGATTCGGTAAAATCAGACCTTGCTTTTACTCTGGTCCACAGAAGCCCACCAGGCCAGCACTAAGGAAAAACTAAAGCAGCCTGGTTAGTCTTGGCCTACAGAAACTAGGGCTTTCCTTGTCACGAGGAAAGGGCAGTCGCAGGTACCTCTGATCACACTCTGGTAAAGTAAATCAGCATCCCCACAAACAGTGCTTGAAACCTGCCCTCCAAACCAATTAAACTAGGCTGGAGCAATTAATCTAGAAACGGATGTCCTCTAGATGCAGGCAGCGAGAACACAGGCAGCAGAACAAAGCAACTGCTGCCCGGATCACACGGCACCGCCGCTGCAAGGACTGCAAAGCTGAGTGGTCTGTGTCTTTCGCCTTACCACAGACGTGCCCTCCAGCCTTCTGCGCACGAGCAACACGGCTTCCAGGTACAGAGAGGCCAAAGAAGGAAAGCTACTTGATTACCACCGCTTTGTGAGAACCGCATGGTTAAAACCACACGCGCCCCTCTACTTGACTGGTTGGCTTACCTTAAAACAACAGGAAATCCCTAATAAAGAAACAATTCTGTAACCAGATCGTTACCAAGACTGGAGCAGAAAAAAGGGCTCCGCGTGAGGCTACAAGCACCCTTCTTCCCCAGATGTGCCATCTACTCCGAACACTGAGTCACCGTAAGGCTCTGCTCCAAAACAACTCAGCCTAGCAAAACTGGCCAAAAGAATTAAATGTGCTAAACAACAGAGTCCAGCAGCAGCAAGCTATTACTGGACGGAGGAAGGAAATTGGCGTACGGGTAACACAGGAAGGGGCATCCTGGCTGATCAAATAAAGGACCAAGGCATCCGGAGCATCACGGCTCACTCGCTGTGCGTCACTCACCCCACTTAATAATCAATAGTCTCCTCCGCCGCTGAAAGGATTATTCAGACCTCGAGGCCTTTCCCAAAAAGCTTTAAATAGACAGGAAAAAAAAAAAAGCATCCGCCACTTCTGCCCATCCCAGCATCATTCTCTCCTACCTGGTACTGTGAAGTCCTGAGTGTAGATGATATCATCTTCAATGTCATACAAGTCATCATCTTCTTCCTCATTGTAGCCATGCAGATCTTCCAGATAAGGCACTGCCGTCATACTTCTCCACCTGTCCTTTGTTTCTGGGCTGGGAGGTATGGGCACCAGAGCCTCTGCCTGAGCGTGTTTCTTACGAAACCAACTGCAAAGAGTCCAAGAGCAGAGTTTCATCAGTACAGCTTCACTTTTCAGAAGGCACGGAGAAATCCTTGACACTACGAGATGGTCCCACTCCACCCCGATATCCAAAGGCATGCACAGTTTGTTTATGGAAAACTTCCTAGACAGTTTTATGCCACCGCAGATTTTTTTAATGTGTAATAACCAAGAGAGGCAAGTGTCAAGGAAGGTGAGTCTGTCTTGCTGACAACACTGCAGGGACACCAACAGCTGTGAAAGCCGCTCCACGAGGTGCTCCATCCACTGGGTGCTTTGTTAGCTAAGGAGAAACTAACAGGTCTGCCTGGAAACAGAGGGCAGGAACATTTTCTCCATCACCAACTCAAGCCCAGACTACCCAGCTGCAAGTCAAACCACGTTATTAGAGCTGCTAGAGCTCCTGAGTTGTATTGCCAAAGCAAGCAGAAAAGGAAAAACTTCTGTCCTGAAGCTGACGCTAATCCAGTGCAAGAAGACAAGAGAAAGGGTGCAGAACGTCAGTCTACGGAGAGCGGTGTTTACTCGCGAGCTCCTTTAGCAGGCAGTTTTCAACAAGAACACAGCAAAAATGCTTACACTTCATCTTCTTGTCCCACCTCTGTCTCAAGGGACTTCTATCACCACTAAAACCAGTAGCCATAGTACTACCACCTGCCCAGTAAAGGATATCAGCTCTGAAGGCTGTTCTTAATCAGATCAAGTATCCAAGAGGCTTGCATCACATCAGCCTCTCAGAAGCCACAGAGGTGGCCTCTAGTGTTTTTATTGCACTTTCATAGCAGAGTTCCAACACTGGACTGTCTCTGGGACATCCATCCACACTGCACATGGGCTTTCTGACAAAGGCTGGTGTCCTGCTGCCTCTGAAGGTGGTGTGCCGAGCAGCCGGCTGCCCCTGCTAGCAGGAGGCTGTCCTACAGAGGCACTGCATCAGGCTGGGGCTTACACCTTGCCCTGGGGGGTCGTTCTACATGAAGGAAGGGCTGAAAGCATCAAAAGCTCCCAGGTTCAGGACCATCTTCTGAACTGTAGCCTGCTTCCTGATAAACTCTCGAATTGGCACAGGTATCAACACCCCTATTTCTACACTGTGAGCTGGGTGTTGGTTAAGCCACAGGGACCTGTTATTGTGCAAAGACCAGGAGGAAAGAAAAACCTCACCAGATCAACCACGCTCTTGTGCTCACCTCGCTAAGTATTAGGTAGATCCTACTCACCTGCACAACGGGACATTCAGAGGTCTTTCGCAGCAGCAGGCAGCCTAGGAAGTCTAAGCCTTCTCCCCCCTCTAAAATTTACTTTACCCTACAAAGGGTGGTGCTTTAGGAACCAACTTAACGTCTCTCTGAAAACACACCTCAAAAGCAGAGCAAGATCTGAAGCTGTCACCTTGTGGCACATTTATTTCTCAGCCTGACGACCACTGCCCTAGACAAGCCGGATGTGACACGAGTGCTTCCCCCTCCGCACTTCGCACGGGCATCCAGTAACTCCTGGCTAACGACCGCTGAGGAGGGCCTGAAGCCAGTCACCAAAGGGCTCTCATAAACCTGAGCCATCTGGTTTTTATCACTCCACTTCCAAATTCATTTTAGAAAGTAAGGGTTGGATGCGCCTCCTGCACAGAATTGTAATTATAATTTTCTTCTAGTCTTACATTGCTTTGACAGTAGGCCTAAAAAAAGTGGCAACCTAACAAAACTATTCAGCAAAAGCAAGGAGTTAGGGGATAAACAAATGGAAATGTAGCTACTGGGACAAATCAGGTAGGATTCAAAGGAGGAGTGAACCCTTATCCAGAAGCCCTGCTTCACAATTAGCATCTTTAAACTGTTTTCTCTGTACTGATTGAGTTTTCAAGTCAGCCGGCTGCTCCGTGAGGAATGCAGCACCTCACCATCTGCAGTAAGAAAGAGGGAAGCAGTCCCTACAGCCTGGCGTTTTAAGAGGAAATGTGTTTTGGTTAACCACAGAGCACATCGACATCACGCAAGGAACCACGTTCCATCCTTCCACGCTTACAGTCTGAGCGGATGGACAACACCCCGAACAGCGATGGGGCGCGTACGGGCCAGTTACGCACCAACGCACATCTGCTGGCATTTCTGCCACCGTCACATCGTGACTCTGCTGGAAGCCGTGGCGGAAGCAGAGTATTTTAGGAAAGTGACAGAGAACCGAACGCAGATCTAACCTGTCAAGTATGAGCTCTGGCTCAGGAAGCAGCAGTACAAGAGTTAAGTAAAAGGTCACCCTGGCCACTAGACCAGCAGGAAGTGAGCAGGTCCATCGTAACTAGATTTTGACCAACAGTTTTAGCAAACTGTGGATGGCTTCCTTGGTGATGTGCATGGCACACAGCGCTCCTAATTTGATCAGTTGATTTCCTTTCCTTGGGAGACTGCTTTCATCAAGGAGGTGACTGCCAGGATAGCAAATTCAGCCTAGGCTGATGGGCCTGGCAGCATCACCTAGCAGGAACAGGAGAGCCAACAGTCACCAGCTATTATTGCCACAGACACTGCGGCTACCGGCACCCAAACTAAACACCAGGGACCTGAGGAGAATGGAACACACAGGACAAATGAGATCAGAATGACTGCCATTAAAAGGAGTATTTTTATTTTGCTGGAGTGTTTTTATTTTGCTGTATTTCAGCTCTGCCTCTTTCCTTCTGTCCTACTTACCAGGAGAGTAAAAATAGGTTTTTATTAACAGCAGAAACCTGAATCACTGTACTCTAGTCATAATGATTCCATCCTCTGGGAGGTGATTTCAAATACTTGCATATGCATATATGGTAATGAGGATACAGAGTGAGAAGAGAAATTCATTGAAGTTCTAAGAAAATCAAAGACCTCTTGGAATGAGCCTCAAGCAATTCTGTATGGAGCAGCAGAGTATTTCCTGGCAAGCAATTTTCCAGCAGGGACAGATTCTGCTTTCTGCGTTGGTGCTAAATGTTATTAGTGAAGATTTGCTCTTCAGCCGAGGACCACTGGCTCCATCAAATGCCCCAGTCTGGCTCAAGAAGCTACTGGCCACTAAGCCAGAAAGCAGCTACTCTCCCACAGCGCAACTCTCCCATCAGTCAGCGATGCAGATGAGTCTCTCCTCACCCTGCCTTCACCACCGACCCCAAAACGCAAGCTGGACTGGAGCACCGCTGACAGCACGCCCTGTTTTACCATTTACTCCCAAACAGTTTCACTGACGTTTCCAGAGCCAACTGCCCTGGCACAAACAGCCATTTGCCTGGAGCTCGCACACTGCTGCTTCAGCGCTGAGGGAAAAGAAAAGCTTTTGCAGATTTCCAAAGCACTCCTCGCCCAGAACATCCCCTGGAAGAGGCAGATTCCTCCCTGGTCTGTGAAATATTTCTTAGCCACTCCCAGCCCCTTGAAAGAGTGAAGGGAGCAGGAGTAAGGAAATATTTATTACTACTTTGCAAGCTTGTTGAGAATGCCTGTGAAGCACAGGGACTCCAGACAGCAGCAGCACAAGTACTAACTGTGATCCTGCCAGTGCAGAAGTGGTGTCCAGACAGGTTGCTATAATCCACAGGGAGATAAGGCAGCAAGGGTCAAGGACTGAACGAAAAAAGGAATCCAGGTCAACCAACGCTTAATGAGCCTGTCTGGGTTCCAGCTTCCAAGCTCAAATCTTACATCAAAAGTCATCGCTCTGCTCTTTTCAAGTTCTGGTATAAGCAAGGTTAAAATAAGCATCAGTAAGCACAGCTGCAGCTTCCCAACACTTACAGCGAATTCACTTCCCATTCTAGGTCACAAATATTTCAGTTTGCTTGCTTTGTATACGGACAATTTTCTCCGAAACCAGATGCCAAGCTGCAGATCGCCACCCTGCCAGCAAGGATTGGTTATGAATGATTCTCCACCTCCCATGACACCACGTAAGGGCTTCAAGCGTAGCGGAAGGTCACCGCTACCACAAGAAGCGACCAACAGCATTCCGGTTTCATTCAGTCCTCTCTCAAACACGGCAGGCACACGACAGCGTGCCCTGGGGAAAGGCAACACACGCTAGCCATAAATAATAGCGGCATCCCTGCAATCACTGCTCCAACTCCTGCAAGATCAAGAGAAGCTGAAGTTCCTCACTCAGACTCATAAGAGACGAGAAATGAGTAAGAAAAGCAGTTTTCCCCCAGCTGATGCTAGGGCCAAAGGCTGCAGTTCAGACTCCTACGAGGAGAGGTGTTCTGCGCGCAAATGGAGACTCACATTCCTTTCGCACGCCACACGCAGCTGCGTTATGAAACTGATTTGCAGAACGTGGGTAGAACCACAAAAGATTCCTTCCATGTGCCTGCCACAGGGAAGGCAGGCAGACCCAGGTGCCTTGGCAAGAAAGGAGAGGAGGAGTGCTTTTTTTTTTTCCTGTGTGTCCCACTGAGGGGAGATTACTGCATGACACCAGGGATAAGGGATGCTAAAAGCCCATGAGCATACGTGCTGCAGCAGGGGTTAAAGGAAACCTCTCTCGCTCCTTCAAACTCCGGCACAGAAGTTAAGGAGCACGCTCGGTGCCTGCAGAGCGGCCTACAACGGCAACACACCCAGCTTTCCAAGAGGTTCAGTACCCAGGGTTTGAACAGCACGGCAGAGCATCCAACAGCTACCCTCCAAACCGCGCGGGGAGGACGCTGGGGTGAGCAAAAGCCCCTGGGAAGGTGTCACGGCAGCCTCCAGGAGCTGGCAACACCAGTCCAGCAGGTTAATTCGCACCTCCACTAATAAAAGGTGGAAGTGCCTTCCCTTTCTTGCTATAAACTCCTGCAATCGTATCTGTGACTGAACAAATTAAGTGTGACACTTCTGGAGAAGGAAGGCGAGATGGTTGCCTTGGAAACAAGGGACAGAGGTAGAATTCTGCATCCACTTCATCACTTTAAGTGCTGCAGCAGGGTCAGTGAATTAGTTACAAAATGCAGTGTACGAGCATTAAGCCCCTCAGCAAAAGCACAGTGTGGAGAGGAGACGGTGAGTAATCTACGGGGAGCAGGCTGCTAACTCCCTGGCTCTCGGCAGCTTTCCTTCACTGCCCCGCACTCCCACCTCAAGAGTACAAAATATTCACAGAGGCGAACTAAAAATGTCAGTTTTCCATTGATCATCATCCTATCCGGATCCTGCTGGGAAGAGCAGGTTTCAAGGCTCTTTCATTGTTATTCAGGGGTCAGCTTCCTGGCAGTTCATAAACTCTAAGATGACAGGCTGAGAGAGTTTTAATTCATTTCAATTTACAACTCGGAGGTCTGCACTGCACAGATTGACTAGGTTTGAAAAGCCTCAGAATGCAATAGAAGGGAATTTAGCTTGGTCTTGCTGGATTAAAATAAAGTGCAGAAACATGAGTTTGATGCAAGAGTTCAGCTACAGAAGGGAGGAGAGGAGGAAGGCAGCTGGCAGGTATAAAACTGAGCAGACTTCCTACAGCACTTCTTCAGACAGAGCTGCCACTATGGGGGGGGAAGCATTTGGAGTAGCTGACAGGAATAAAGGGAGGAATGGCAGAATCAGGATCGCTGGGGCAATAAACACGTGCCTGGCTGCCTTCTCAGCCTCCTGCAGCTCCGTTGCTCCACAGAGCGATACTCAACACTTCCTCAGCGTTTCCCCAAACCCACTGATTAAGCCTTTTATCCTTCATCCCACTACAAGCGCAAGAAACATCACTTTACGGGAAGGTGAAACAGGAGCTGTTTATCCAGCACGTGTGCAGCACAGCTCTGCATGGATCCTGAGCACCCAGCTCCACAGTCATAGGACACCTGCTCTGTGACACGTCCCTTGGGATCACCCTTCCCTGCAGGACAGGAGAACACGGCCCCTTCCCCTCGTGCTGACACCAGCGTGGTCTAGCAGTGTTTGGCTCCAATGCAAAAGCGCTGCGCAGGACACAGGGGCTGTGCCTGTTGATTTGCAGTGCACTTTGATCATCTCATCTGTCCGCGTGAGCAAGTCACCAGTAACATCGGCTCGGACATAAAAGGAGACTTCCAGCAGCATGGAAAGGCACGGGGTAATTCTGGTTTGAGCCAGTAGCCATCTCAGCAGGGCAGCCCGGGTAAGTTGCTTGATGTTCCTCTAGTCTAGTTCCTGTGCCTTAACACATGCTTTTGTGGGAGAAGTGTAGCGAAACCCAAAATCATTAATGACTATTACTCCCACGCACACTAGAAATCTAAGGATTCTAGAAATCGAGTATTTTCTTACTAAAATGCTTTCCAAAAACCCTCCGACAATATCTGAATGGCTACCTGCTGTCCTTCTGATTGCTTTGTTCAGGTTGGTGGTTTGTTTTTTTTTTTTAAATCAGGGTCAGATTGAGCATGAGGGCTAAGCTTCTCTTCTATTTAAAGAAAAGCCAAGAGAACCAAACACCGGATTCTTTAGCACAATGCTTCTCCACAAAAAGGAGATGGACAGACACATCCAAAGCCCAAGGCTGCAAGCTCTGCTGTGCCTGATGTAATTATTAGGATGCCACAGCAGGAGGAAGGAGGCAATTACTAACAGGGGAGAAAAGCCTGTTAAGAAGCACTGGCTAAGCTCACAGAAAACTAATAAGAGACTAAGCCTTGGAAATGCTCCTGTGTTTGCAGGTAGAGTCCTCCTCAGCCCCTCTCAGTGCCATGAGATGAAGCGCCTCACCCCCAGCGGCGGTGCCCAATTAGAGGGCAGGCTGTGCCCACAGAGCATGGAGATCTGCGACTGCCCTCCGTGCCAGGCGCGTGCTCCAGTTTCTCCTGCTTTCTAACTACAGGCAGGGTCTCTAGAGAAACCTCTTTGCTTCCAGCTGGGCAAAGCTGACGCAAAAACTCACTGCCACACGGGAGAAGGACAAAATCAAGTCTACAGAGTTGGATAAGTAGCTCAAATACCTTGCAGATAGTGACACACGAGAACCAACTACGCTGTCCCGAGCCCAGGGGCAGCTCACTGCAGCCTTTGGACCCACAGCATCGACAGCAAAGAAAGTGCTTCCAGCGCTTTTCTCAACACCTACTGATGGACTCCAGAGACACAACTCTGCCACAGAGCTTCCTGACAAAGCCCCGGTGTGACGGCACGGCACACTGGTCGCCCCCCTGCCCTGCGCCTCGCTGTAATGAACAGAACTCCTTCACTGCGAAGTACAAAAGCGTACAGCGCGTTTCTGTCTAGCTTGAAGCGCTCTAGTCCTCAGCGGCGGACGGGAGACAGTCAGTAACAGCAGGAGCTGTTGTTTCCAAGACCAGCTCTCCAGGGTGCTTTACTTGCCACGCGGCACCGAAGAGGCCAGCCCCAAGCAGTCTCCTTTATGGCCCACTATTACTGGGAGGCATGTGCACCAGGAAAGGCAGGCTTGAAAAGCAAATACCTGCTCCTATCATCTCCCAGACCCAGTGAAACAACCAGTGCACAGTCCTTGGCTACTATTTAAAAGAGTCAGCCTGACTGCTTAATTAATTGACCAGGCAGCTACACAAGACCTGCCTCCCCAGCCTCTTCTGATCTTCGCCGGGGTAGGTCACAGCTGCTCCTCTGCAGAACACCCGTGCAGTTCAAGCCTGTCAGGTTTTGTTCTGCGGCTCCTGCAGATGCTTCCCATGCCATGACATCTACCAGGGATCCTCATCTGACAGCACATGGCTACCACTGTTGTTTTTTCACAGGCACAACAAGAAAATAGTGCTCTTCCTGCCTGCAGGCAGCACAAGGCAGGCCCATCACCTTCCAGGATCAGAGCCTTGTTTTTACAAGGTTCCCAAAAGCTTTCTGTGCAAGCTTGCAGGCAGCTGAGCAGCTGCGGTCCAGCAGGCAGCTCTGCATGTCCTGAGAAGCACTTCCTATTCAACCAGGAGATAAGCTAATGCAGCCTCCGCGATGAAGCATCCTTATGATGCTTTTTGTTCTTGTACTTTTATCCGCCCAGGAAATCTCTGCTCAGAGGCAGCATGTTCAAATAGATCCTTAAAAAAAACCAAAACCCAGAGATAACGGGGCCTTCCCCCCCCTCAGACAATGGCAAGGATAAAGGGGGAGGATATGGAGGAGGGAGGAGTACGACATTAAAGAGAGAGGAAAAAATCCTATTGTCCTGGAACACTTCTCCACATACTGATTCCATATGGAGTAAATACCAAGGGATATTTCTGTCACCAGACTGTCCAGAAAACCAGAACTAAAACACATTACTGAACAGTTCTAGATCAATAACCCAGCTTTAAGGAGCCCCTGTTCTTCTGCTCCATTAGTACTAGCAGACCCCTGAAAAAAATTATCCAGAACCAGTCACGCTAGAAACATATTTTCAACATATTCATTATTTACCGGTTAGCAACTCAAACGCTTTAACCGGATGCTCTAATAGGAGGAAAAAAGCCAAGTAGAGGTTGCCAGGGCTCCAGCAGAGCTGGAGGAAGGATATCTAGTGACTTCCATGTGTCTGCTGTCAAAAGGAAAAATGAGTTGAGAGTAAAAGCACAGGTACATTAGCATAAGAAGCAGAGAGAGAATGACTAATAGGAAGAAGCTGAACACTCACTTGTGCTGCCTTATCTGCTGTATTGAAAATCTCTTGGCTGGGTCGTATTCAAGCATCCCTGAAAAGAAGGAAAAAAAGTCCAGGTGTGATCACAGACGCTCTCAGCCAAGTTGAAGACAGGAAGCATAAAGCTCCCTTCCCTCCCACCTCCCTCCCCCAACAGCGACTGTGTGTCCAGTCCTCCTGGCAGCTGAGGGAGCCTTCACCTCCAGGAAGAACCTGCTGCTCCAGTCACAGGAAGCTCAGCACAAAATCCTGATTCCACTGCTGACTACCTTATCACGTCTGTTCCTCAGTGTCCCCACCTACAAAGTGGGCATGACCCTTCCCTCCTTCGCACTGCGGGGACAGAAGCTTGTACAGCCCTGGATCACACGTCCAAGCATGTCTCCAGGCAAAGAACATCAAGACTTTGCGTGTCACAGATAATGCTATTTTACTTTCTCTGTGGAAGAGCCAGAGCCTTAGACACAGCACATATCCAGTTGCTCAGCATCCCAGAAACTCTACTCTAGTGAAATTTATTCTGGAAGTACAGCTGGGGAGAATTGACAAAAAACTCCTACTGTCCATCCTTTTGCCCTAGCCAGGAGTTCGATTTCTGGCACAATCTGCTAAGATAGCTGGGTTGGGGGTGAGAAGAGAGGGAGAGAGGAAAAGTAGCTTATCTGTATTCTCTCTAGGAGAGAGGGAGGTGGATTCCTTAAACAGACTCAGGATATGCCCACTCTGCGCCACTGTCTTTAAAAAGCTTCACAACTCAACAGGAGGCAAGTAGCAAGTTTTGCCATATTCTTCAGAAACTAGCCAGTAGGACCTAACGAGTCTCATCAAGGAGCACCCAAGACACTCTCCAGTGAAGATTCCAATATTAACAAAGGCTCACTGCTGTACATCACAAGGAGTTTCGCTTTTACTGGATGACGCTCCTTTGCTACTCTTGAAGCACCAGCACTGTTGAGTCTTGCACAGGTAGCACAAAGAGTAAGGTTTTGGAAAGAGGTAAGAGCACCGGAGGACCTCATCTCCAGCAACTAGAAGAAAAGAAAGGCTGGGAAGCAGAACAGGCTGTCTAACAGGAGCTGAGAAAGTCAGGACAGGGAGCAAACAGTGCAGAGTGCTGGGGAGAGCCAGCACAAGGACACAGTGAAAACACAAGGACGTGAGATACGTTTGCATGGACACTTAGGAAGGGAGGGCTGGAAAGAGACGTTGTAGTCCAAGTAAGAAGTTGCAAGGGCTTTGCCGATTAATTTCTGCAATACTGGTGGACAAAGGTCATGGAAGAGAGAAATCACCAACAGCATGTGTGATAACAAAATCGATCCAGGACATCATCTTTGCCAGTTCAGTTTGTATCACATTGCTAAGAGCAACGAGTATGGGCAAAGAAAAGATACAGCGCAGAAGGACTGAAGTTATTTCCCTGCCCAGGGACCAAAATACAGTTTGCCATGGCAATTTGTAAAGATTTATCAGTGCTGATGACAGCACTAATAGCTTTAAGGCAGGCGGGGTCACTACAGATCCACAATACATCACTACGAAGTAGGTTAAGGAAACACAGGAAGACCTCTCCAGGTTAGAGAAGGTCAAGTGCATCCCAGGCATCCGGCCTCATGAACTCAAGGCACTGGAGTCTTCAGAGCCCAACTCGACAGAGCTCTTTAGACAGAGCATGTTGGAAATTCATACTTGCCTCGCCGAGACCATAAAACCCACCATACAGCTACGCTAGAGTGACATGGCCGAGCTTGACCGGAGCTACAGCAACAGCCCCCTGCTCAGGAGCTCTGAACCACGAGAGTAGTTCCTTATCTCGGGTGTCTCCTCCCAGAACAGGCTAAAGCCCTATAAACCAGCAACCAGTAGCCCAGGCTGCAGCTACAGACCAACACCGTAGGTGGCAGGAGGTGATTAACGCCAGTGACAATGCCAGAAGCAAAGCAGCTCAGCTGCTAGGTCTGCTGCTGAGGAACACCACTGAAATGTATTTTGAGATGGTCTCACAGCAAGGGTGAGAGAAGGGAAGAGACGGGTGAACCACCTTCAGCAGAGAAGGGATTTGATCCTGAATCTTGCTGTCCTGTGAAGTGCTGCAACGCTTGTAATACAACATTTAAGTGCTTTTGCAGTGCTAATTCCAAGTTGTTTCCTCACCTTAGCCATTGCTAATTAAATTATGCTAGAGAAGTTCTAAGGTAAATTATTAGAAGAGGCCTAACAGCGCTAGTTACAAATACCCATGGTGCAGAGAGCTGCATTGTTCTCAAGCAATTAAAAAGGCATAAAGAAGATAATTAAGCAAAAAGATTTACTTCAATGAAAAAGGACCGTATTTTGGGCAAAGTTTGAAAGAAAACGGCAAGTCCAGTCACCAAAAATGTACATTCATGCATTCAGCTCTGACTCACTCACGGCAGCTCCGTGGCTGAAGTCCTGTACTGAAAAGAGACTTCATCAAGACAAAACATCATGTACTATTCACCAGGCAAGTCATCTACGAGTCTGCCCACAGCAGCCACGCGTACTCTCTACCATTTACGGTCAAGATTTCCATGCAGTTGATCTGAGAGCAGAGATGAGACACGCTCTACCGGGGTGATTCTTCAGGAGGACGCCTAACTCGCAAACCTCTGCTCCCGTGGCATTTCAGAAGGATTGGCTGTGCCCATACATGGGATATTGTGCCCACTGCAGCTCGCTGGCAGTCTCAACCCCCTTCCAAATTACATCAAGTGGCAAGCCGGAAACTGGAGACCGTGAACCTGCCTTGAGCTCCTTAGACTCCAGCCCACACACTTCAATAATCCTGAAGAAGCATAGCACAATTATGTGGCAGAACATCTAGTTTTTAGCAGACAGCACAATCTTAGGTATGTTGTTTAAAGAAACAGGAAGAAATTTAATAGCAAGTGTTAATTAACTCAACCTGAATTTAACTTCAGAGTCTCAACTCGGATCAACGTTTGAAACAACCAGTTATAAAAGCATCCTAAGTCCAATTTTTAAAATGAGACAGGACTTTTCCCTCCTCTCCTTCACCCTCCACAAGCACAGCCAGGCATTCTGACCAGAAACTCCCTCTGCAGGCAAACCTTGAGTCTTTGATTAAACACAGGCGGAAGACTTGCCGCTGGACGGGTTACAGACACCGGCCTGCCTGACGGCTGGCTCCAGGGACTCCCTGCTACGGCAGAGTGAAAGCGCCCCGCTGTCATCAGGATACACATCCTCTCACCACCCCTGTCATGAAAGGTCACGGTAGCTACGCAGAAGTGAGAAAACAAAGTGCTGAGAAACTAATCAACTTGTCCCCAGTCACAAAGTCTGCATCAGAGCCCGGAAATAAATCCAGAGGCTTAATGCAGAGACTGCAGTCTCCGAGCTTTCTCCTTCTGTAAAAGTATATCAGAAGAGGAGGAAGAAAAGCTGACCTTGTGCATTTTTCTTGACCAGAAGCAAACTGCGTATGAGTTGATAAGTCATGTGCGGACGGTGACAGAAGAACCTCAGGGCTATTTATAAATGCCTCCACTCTGACACATCTTTACCAACCGTACACACAGAAGCCAGAACAGTCCTAGCCCGTCAGTGAAGAGTATAAATAAAGCTTCATCCCTGATTAGGGAGACAAAGAGAGGAGCAGCAACCCAGCGAATCTGTTGAAACACACTGCCACGCAAGTCTCTTTACAACTCAAATACCACAGAAGCTTGAAGTCCTCTAAACTCTGCTTTATCTGGAGAGAGGAATAAAGAAATAAAAACAAGCTCGAGGGGGAGGGGAAAAAATAAAAAAAAAAACCACAAAACAAAACAAAAAACCCACTAAAAAAAGAACAGAAGAACAGGAAAAAACTTTAAAAGTGTATTCTAGTGCTTGCTTCACAGCCGGACCAGCACTATGGTCAACACGGCACTTATAGCCAGAGAGAAAACAAGCACTCTGCAGCATACTGAATTCTCCCCTAAAATAAAAGCAGAACAAACGCTTGCAGCACTGCAGAGTGCTTTAAAAGTCTTTTAAAAGCAGCACAAGGGCGAAACAGTCTCTAGTGAGATGGAGCTGAGCTGTGGGTGTCTGTGCTGCTCACGTAAAAGCATCAGCCAGCCATTGACAATATCTGCTCCGCAAGCTTTTGATTCAGTTTCAGCCGGCTGCAGAAGTAGCAGGCACCTACCAGGAACTGCAGATGTTCTGGAGGAAAAGCATGAACTAAATAAAGCACTCAGGTTTTGTCACCATAGCTACGTAGTATCACCACTGCAAGGCTCAGCCCTCGTCTTCGGCAGACGCCTTGCTACCTGCTGGGCTGTGGAGATGGCCAGGCCTCCGCAGCACGGAGGGAGCCAGGGCAATCCCACTCCATCACTCAGTCACCTCAGGTCCGCTGGGTACTCTAACCACTAGAAAAAGTAAAGTGTGTCACACCAAACAAGGAGTTTTTGACAGTTTTTCTGTGTAACAGATGCATGCGACAAGATGAGGCACGTTCTCAGGCAGGGATGGATGGAGGACAGTAAAAGGAATCCTTAGGGCTTCCCACCACCCTGGAAGAAAGGGTCAATTTGATAGGGAGACACAGACATCTCCCAGGCAAGCTCCTCTGCCTAGCAAACACGCTTGACTTGTGTCTCTGTAGCGTTCAGACACAGAAGGGATGAAGACAGGCAGCAGCTAGGATGGAGGAGGCAATTCAGGCTGTAAGGGATGGACAAAGGGCATCAGGTGCAAGGCTTCTCCGTTTAAAATTAAGCAGAAAGAAAAAGCACAAGATTCTGACTCCAGGTCTCATACAGCGGATGGAAAGAGAACTAAAAAGGGAGTTACTTCTGCTAATGAAGCATAAGATTTGAAGCTATCAACATCCTCAGGATAAGAAAAGAGAAACAACTGCCACACTCGTTCTCCCTGGGGGACAACACTAAGTGCAGCTGAGAGGCTTATCACAAACCTCAAACGATTTCTGCTGGATGCTTTAGAAGACTGGCCGCCAATCTCGATGGACCACTGGGTTTACTCTATTTGGGCAATTCCCAAGCTCACGAAAAAGGCCGTGTTTTGAGTCAGCATTCACAAATCAACCACCACAGGTAGATCAGGATGTTGCTCCCTGGGGCACGCAGATAGGAGAAGAACACGCATCAGTCGGAAGTGCTGGGCCGTAAGCAGCAGCCACACCAGTCTCAGCAGAACGGCCAAGATACCGGCTGTGCCCAGTGCAATTTGAAGCTATGCCTTATGTAACGCTTTCCAAAAGCTGTTAAAGCTAGTTAATGCTTTTTGAAACATATGTTAATAACTTATTTCATAATCAGTATGGGGCCAGACGAGCTAAAACAGTCTCCCCTCAGCGGGATCGAAGGGGGTCTTGCCAGCCCCTCGAGGGGTCGGAGGCAGCGGCGGGCAGAGCTCAGACAGACAGCACCACCTGCTGCTGCCCAGCACAGAGCGAGGACCCTGCAGCCCCAGCGCCGCATCAGACCGCGGTGCGCAGCAGCGCTGACCCTACGGAGCAAGAAAGCCAGGCCAGGCTGGGCTGCAGCTCCTCGCAGCCACCCACGCAGGAGCCAGGAGCCCACAGGGCTTCCTGCGGAGGCACGACTGCTGCTGTTCGGAGCACGAAGTGCAGCTCTAAAATGCTTTGAGATTGCTAACCTTTTGGCTAGCCACAAACTGCAACAGCACCGTGACCACGCAGAGGGGACAGCGCGGTACACAACCCCCCGGTGCAGCGATAACACCCGTGTTACGAGCAGACCTGACGCCACTGCTGGCAGGAGGAAGGGAAGCTGACTCAGTCTGCTCACAGTGCCCCGCAGGCCTTCACCCACAGTAACCTCCTCACCCCGTGCAGCACAAGAACCAGAAAAATAAACTTGAAACAAGACAGTATCATTTTGTATTTGAGGTCTGATCTTTGTGTCACAAAGGTGAAGACAAAGAAGAGAGCGAGCCTGTGCTGAGGGCTGGGGAGCACTACGGCACCGGGCTGTTTCCCCGCCGGTGAGGCAGCAGGAACTCTGGTCAGGATCTCCCACGCGCTAGAAACACGTCCTACCTGCTGCCAAACGGGCATCGCCAGGCTGGCTGCTACACACAGCTTAACTGCTGCCCTGACTACTCAGCTTTCAGAAGAAGTAGAGACTGTTCAACACTAAACCTCAAACTACCGCAATAAGAGACAGGAAAAAAACAAACAAATAAACAAACCTCACAACCCTCTCTACCCAGAAAGTGCTACTCCTGTTTGTACCACAGCCCTGCTGCGAAAGTGGGCACCAGCCACTTTGCTCCAACACCCTCTCATTGTAACTTTCAGGGGAAAGAGGAGACAACTAGGACAAACAAATTCAGAACAGAGACTGAGGAGGAAGGACAGCAGAACCCAAGTACTCAGTATTGCACATTCTGGAAAGCTTGGGCAAGGAATTGAATTGAGTGTTCTCACTTGCAAAACTCACATCAATGCTATGATGCCATTTTAAATTTAACCTCTTGTGGGCTTTGTCTTTTGGTTTAAAAGCTCCTCAGAGCACAAGAAACATAACGCAAGAACCAACTCCGTACAGAGCAGTGACTGCCACCCAGGCAGGGTTTAGGGTATCTCAGAAAGGTATCAGTGTTCAAGATCTTTCAAAGTCTTATCAAAAGGTTTGTAAGCAAAACCTCCCTTTCTAACAGGATCCTGTATCTTCAAGGATACTTGGAATGAAGCTCCCCCCGGCACTGTGAGCTAAGCATTTGTTGCACCTATAGGTTTCACCCATTCTTTTATTAGAGGCAGTTGGGAGACTCACCTCTCAATAAGTCTGAGAGCGGAGGACCACAATCCTCTGGAATTGTGTAGTCACCTTTCCCGATGTTTTCAAATAACTTATAGATATTATCCCCTTCAAAGGGGTATAGACCCGTTGTAATGTTGTATCTGTAAAGGCAGAAGGAGAAGCTGCATGAGAAAAAGCACACAGAACGCGTTCGGTTCTTATGTGACTACGCAAACCTAAAGAAGCCAAGAGGAAACTCCAAGATGAATATTTGACAGGATTTGGAATGTCTCTTTAAACTTAGCCTTCCTTTATCACAGCCTCTTCATTCACATGAGTCAAAACCACCAAGACATCTCCCTGACAGGCTGGGACGGAAGAAATTTAAAAATAAACACTAGAGATAGTTGTGGTTTCTATTATTACAGTAGCTGTGCATCTCAGATGCTGAGAAATGGCTGTCAGAGTTTACTTTCTTCAGAATTACAAGCCCTTCAAGGAACATTCACCCACCCAAAGGAGGGACCAGCACACACACCCCCTCCCTGCTCCCCCCAAAAACATACAGAAGAGCAGCAGTGACAGCACAAGTCTGGGCTATCCTGTGGCTTGTCACTTTTCTATTGCAATTCCTGGACGCTGCACGGGCACTTACAGTGTGACCCCTGCGGACCAGATGTCTACTTTAAAGCCTGAAAAGGTGTCAAGGCCATTGGCAATTTCTGGTGGCTGGAATGCTGGCGACCCTTGGCTCGTTCTGCACGTGTCATCCTCCGCAAACGGATGCAACGCCTGCAGCAGGAGAGACTGATTAGTTTCAAAATTTCAAGGCAGATAAATCATAACTGCTAGAAAAGTTTCACCTGGGGGAAAAAAAAAAGGTGAAAACTCTGCTACTGAACATCTACTTACATGAGAACATGCCACTACAGCAACTACATGCCATCAGTGACAATTCTTGCACCTCTCCTACCAAGCTAAGGCAACAAGAAGGATAAGGTTCTGTAGCTTGTTGTCACTGCACCACACTTCTGGGTTTGTCTAAGACTGATGTCTTGCTCCATACGCTTCCCAGATGGAAGTTTTGCGCTGTTACCAACAAGTGTCTTGCCAATTACAATCAATATTCAGAGTCACTCTAGAACACTCTGCAAGCTTAACAGAAGACCAAATGCATAATAAATCAATCGACACCACAAAGGTGACCTAAATCTAGAACGTCACGCTTCCCACACTCTGGAATTTGCTGCAGTTCTCACATACCTCTGCTACACCTAGATCGGATATTTTGAGCGTCCCATTGGTTGTTAGCAGGAGGTTCCCCGGTTTTATATCCTTGTGGACAATCCCTTGGCTGTGCAAGTACTCTAAGCCGTCTATAAGCTGACAAAAGTACCTGCAGAAAGAGTTAGAGGAAAAAAGTCAAGCCCTGCCATAGACTATGTGAACGACCAATAATACATCAAGCAAAGAGTGTTGTTACTGGAAACGAGTCAGAAATACATTTCCATTTGATGCTGAGCAACTTGAGGTTGGACTGTGGTGTGTAAGAAACAACACTGAATCTTCTGACAAAGTCAGAAGTTACCTGCTAGAGCTCTGCACCAGTGTCCTAACCACTTCAGAGCCGGGGCTCCTCCACACCAAAGCCCCCTTCACAAGTCTGCGTATTTCGTAAGTGCTGAGCACCACGCCGGCACAGATCTGACAGTTAATTCTGACTCCTGCTTTAGTCTAGGCTAAGTCAAGCTAGCCAAAGATGCTTGCAGTGGCATAGCTTGCTCTAACAGGAGAAGAGGAAAAAGGTTTCCTTCAGCAAGTAGAAAGGAGTGTTTTGCTGTACTTACGGCCAAGCCATAACTATAACGCAGCAAGCACTGCGCGTTGAGAGTCTGGCAACAACTGTGCATGCACGTTTATCTCAATGTCCAGGAGTAACACTTGACTTAATATGCCTGTATTTCACTTGGGCTATCTGCAATCTCAGAGACTTTTTTTTAAACAAGATGAAAATATGACCATCAAAATATGTAGTTACCACAGATTTGCTGGTCTGCACTGATCTGATATACATTACAATCTTCTTGCATCTATTTCCAGAATTTTAACGTTCCTTTACTTGCAGAGCGAAAGGCGATTCAGATTATCCTGTCTACTAACTAAACAAGCTAACAGATCACGCTGGATATTGCCAATCCTTAATCCATCCAAAGACCTGTAATCTCTTTTCTGACACTGAACTGCATGGCTTGCCTCCGTTTAGGCAGGGCAAGTCCTCACGGATTCCTCCACTGCACCCATCTTCGCTGAACACCACAGCTGTAGGAAAGGGGCCAGGGAGGGCTGTCACGTATCTTGAAGCAAAATAAAAGTAACAGAAAATTCAATAGAAAGAGGGCTTCTCTTCACAGAACCTAAGGGCTGTCCCTGCCACCAGTTCATTAGTTTTTCATTTTTTTTTCAATGGATGTAAAAGATGCAGTTACTACACACAGTCAGTTTTACTTTAAAGTGCAGCCAGCAGTCTAAGCTGCTGTGTAGAGTAGAACGTGTCCTTGAATTCAAGGGAGCACAGTGGTGAGAGGCTAATGCAGCCTAAGGAACAAAACCGTACTTACCCGTGAGCCTGAAAAACTGGAAACCTCTTTTCTGGGACACTGTCCAGCATTTCCTGCATCCCACACACACAGTACTCCATCACCATATACGTGGAGGCAGAGTTAAGGAAGCTTCAAGGTTAAACGCTTTTCAGGCAAACGCTGCGTGAGGAACGCAGCCCTGCTCCAGTGCGACTGGAGAGCTGCTGCTACCTGGTACGCCCGCGCTCGAGAGGTAGAGCCTGAGCTGTGCTGAGGCAGCTGCCTTCCTCCAGCTGTCTAACAGGAGGACGCAAAGAACCCAGGAGAAAATTCTTTTGCTTAACGACCAGCTGCAACTCCACGATCAGACCTGGGACAGAAATTAAGTTGGAGATCTCACAAGCATGACAGAAGTAGGATATCACCTTGGAGTGGCAACAAAAAGTTAGGAAACCCCTGGCAGAAGATTTGTAGGCTGCAGCATATTCTCCCAATGCCCTGGCTGTTCCGCACTTGAGGTAAATGAGTTCCCACGACCTTCTCCAAAGTTTGTTATTCCTCATTTCCCGCTTCAGAGCAATAGGGCTGTACGTGCTGTTTAACAGCGGCCGCTTACCCCCCAGCCCCATGGTAGCATTTCAGTAGCAGGAGAAAGGATCCCTAGAGACCTGGGAAACTTCTCTGAAATTGCAAGAATAAAAAAAAAGTTACAACAGAATTCCAAGAACTAGTGGCACTTTTTAGCATTTGTTCCCTCGCAGCACATTCTAGTTTTCATTTCCTCAAGCTTTAATGTTGGGGCCAAACAATGGAAATGACACAACGGCCTAAAGCAACGATTGCCTCTGTTTTCCTGCTCTCCCTGGGCTCTTTGAGGCAGACTGCGCTGAGAGGCTTGCAAGAGCAGACCCTGAGACATCTGCTGGCTTTGCCAAGGGAGTGCACCTTTAAGATAAAGAGCGGAGAAAAGCATGGCAGGCCACGTTCCGCAGTAACACAAAGCATTTCTTTGGTCACTCTAATTATTCCTGGCAGATGCCTTCTTAACCTAAGCCTAAAATAAGTTGCTTATGTCCCAGGATGCCATCTTAACTCTTGAGGCAGGAGATGACCTGCGCTTTAAGTGAGATCTGTGCTAAAGATTGCGCTGCCCTTTTGTAGCGTGTTCTATCCAGGAGCTCAAAACACCGTCCAGCTCATTACATTTGTGCTACGTTCCCCACTCGGGCTGCTCTTCAGAGGGACAGCAAAGCACCATAAGATTTTACAATGTGAACAGTGCCACCCAGTAAATCAGCAGAAGCAAAAACAGCAGAAAGAGCTATTCTGGAAGAAATCTGTGAACTACTTACATCAGTGATGCGGAAGACACCAAGTCTCCCACCTTTAAGAGAATACTCATAGCAGATTCTACAGACTAGCGAAGCAAGCCCTAGGTCTCGTTCTCATCCACAAAGGGCAGCTTGATTTTGGTTTCATTTGCTGCCAGACTGTTTTTCACCCCTTCTTTTGTAACAGATCTGTCTCTGGTTGATCAGTCAGATTAGAGCACAAACTTCCAGGCTGGAGCAGATCTGTTACAGGTGCCCCAACAAGGCTGAGGCTCTCAATTCTTCTAATCAATAGGGTTCTGCTCCCACGCACAACTGCACACACTGGTAACAGAAGCTGTGGAGAGAGGGTGCCAGCTGGGGTGCTGCTTATTGAACTGGGTTTATTTTCTGCCTGGATTAGTTCTCCATTCATCACCAGCTCTGCATTCCCAGCCACAGCAGGTCATTGAAGCAGCCCATTAAATACAAAGCGTAGTTGATATTTTTAATCCAGCCATCACAGCTTTCCCTTTCCCAAAGAAAACCATCGAAGGCTTTGACTAGGCAGGCAAGTTGTTAAACACTATCTTCCCCACTATAAACACGGCTAAAGCCTGCAGTTTACTTCTATCAGCAACAGAAAACTCAAGTGAGAACAGAATCCTTCCTCCTTCTACAGGCCTAATTTCAAACGCCACAGCGACCATTCTGGAAAAGAGGATTTTTTTCATTAGTAAGGGGGAAGTTGACATCCCCCCCCTATACCCCCCTCAACTTTCACCTTGCATTGCTTCCTGCGAGGCGCTGATCCAGGCATTTGCATGAACACACAGTGAAATGAGTAAGGGAACTGACCTACAGAGAAGCCAGCCTAAGAGAGAAAGTTACTTTGCAGCTGGATCTGTTCCCAAACCTGTTTACCACGCGACTGCACAAGCGTTTGTACTGCCACATCCTCGGCCACGCTGCACAGGCAGTGCCAGTGAGAAGCTGGAGAAAGGTTAAGCAAGAACATGATCAAGGATCAATTTCTGCTCCCAGTCCCAGCAAAAAAAAAAAACCAACCCCACATTTCTCCAAGTATTGCCACTCACATGCACAGAATAAGTAGGTATAGAAACAAACTTTCTTAGAGTATGGAAGCAGATAAAGATAAAAATAGTTAAGCCAATCTATACTTGCAAGGGAAAAGTATCAAAAAATCAATCTGTTCTTTTCCAAACACTACTGGTCAGAAAATAAAGCAAGGAACATCCCTCCTGGCTTAGGTCACATTTCTGAATGACCGTCCTGGGTTGTCATCACCTGTTACCAACACACGAGGTCTCTCTCGGGCTCTTTTTCCCCCAAGCTTCTCCTCTCGCATCCCAGCTTCTTATTAATTAAATGGCATCTTTCTCTAGACAGTAATTGAATTACAGTGCCTTCGGTCTGTTAAGGCTACAAAACACAAGCAAAAGTTGTCATGCTTTCTTCATACTAATGATTTGGTGGCAGAGTATTTGATTTAATTAAAGCACACAATTAAATTACTCGTTTTATGAAGTCCTGTAATTGGAAGACACTATTTAGAAAACACTGTCAAAAATAAAAGCAACCATTTATAACACATCCTACAACACAACAGCTCTATAAGCTTACTAAACGGGTTCAAGTCACAGTGCGCTCGGAGCAGCAGACTCATTAGAAGCCATCCAGCTAGTCACTTGCTAGTTAAGGCGTGTAATTACCTTGATTAGTGTCTGTGCACACGCTGGGGACACCGCACACTGTGGAATAACATGTCAGAGCCCAAAAGATGCACCGAGATCACAAGACACAGCCTTGAATCGAGAACTGAACGGTTTAGCCTCAAAAAGCTGAGCTGTAGATCTCACAGGAGCAATAGGCTTTCAGTCTCTCATGACTATTTTAAGCTTTAGGTCACTTAAAGCACTATCACAAGGGACTTTCACACACACACAAAAAAAAAGACAGAGGAGGCTTCAGCGGGCTCGGGAGTTCATCTTATCTTGTTAAGGATAAGCAGCAGCACAGCATACCAACTACTCACAGAAAAGGCAGCACGGCAGCAGTGCAGACCCCACAAAGGGGATGAGAGGGTTGCAGGCATCTGTATGCCAGAGAACAAGTAGATTTCTTTCTTCTTTTGAGGGAAAGAAAATAATACCTAAGCCACTGCCAAGGACTTAAAGGAAAATGCATTACAAAAATTGATTTCACATAGCGTAGACAATAAAAGGTCCATCTTCAGGGAAAGAAAGCACCAGCACACACCACAGCTAGGACAGGAGGTTAGAAACGACAGGTCCACAGCTCTTTTTTCATCTCTGAGTTGCTGAAGGTCACACAACAAAACACAGTATTTGAGGGTCAGTTCTCCCCTACCCCAGCCCTGCAACTGGGGGACAATATTTAGTTTCCTAACTGGGGAGCCGTGAAACTTAAGAAATGTACTTGTGTGGAAAGTATTCCAGACATGCGGTATGTTTAATACCAGTGAAAGTCATTTTAAGCTTCAAAAGGGCCTTAACAAAAGCAGAACTGTAACAATCCAGCAGTAGAGCAGAGAACAACGGGAATCCAAACCTTATTAACAACTGTGTGAAAAAAAAGGATATATTTTCTGCTTCTCTTCATTGTATAACACATCTACCAACTGGATAACGTTTTTGTGCCGTAATCGTCGCAGGAGCTGAATTTCCCTGCAGGAAGAGAAAAGGAAAAAAAAAAAGTTATGTTTCAAAAGCCTATTTCCTTATTATAGCATGAAATTACTGTTTTCTAAATCACATGGATTTAAAAGACACTCCAAAGCACATTAGCCCAGCTCCTTCACCTAAGACCACCTATGCACGCTGTTTGCAGAAGGTCTTGTGTGTTCTCAAATTCATTAGTCCAAAGCTGGACCACGAAATACTTCCTGGCCACTGAGGGACTGTAAACAAGTACCCTCTCAGATAACTCTGCACAGCCAGTCAGTTTTCTCTGGGCAGGAATTTTAGTCCATTGGCAAACAACAGCAGGAGAACTATCCTCCAGGAGCAACTTACCTTTGTGCTGGACATGAAATTGGTCATAAGAATCCTCCGTGTCAACGCTTTGGTGGCACTCAACACGGGCTGCGGCACATCTGCTAAGGTGAAGTCTTACTGTGCACTCCAGTGTAAGCTTTATTGTGGTTTTACCCACAAAATCGGTGCAGTGCGTCCCTTTGGCTATTTCACTGGTCAACGGTGGGACACTGACCGTCCAACAGCCCCACTCAAAGCGAGTGGGAACAAGATAACGGTGAGTTTGAGCAGAAGTACATCACGCTGGGCCAGCCCACAGAAAAGAACTCCTGGTGAGATCCTGCGACCCCCAGACTCCAGGCCGTGCGGAAAGAGAAAGCAGCCTGAGGTCGCACTCTGCAAGTCCCCCGCCTCCACAAGCAGCGCTGGTTTTGCAAGGGCCTGGTGCAGCAAGCCAGCCTCCTCCCACCCGTAGCAGAGGGGTTTGCAGCATCCCCTGCGGAGCTCACATCCTTCCCTATGGCCCCAGGCACACACCTCACCATTTCCAGTTAAAGCTACTACTGACTAAAGGAAAGGTCTTTCTCCTGCCGGAGAACCGCACTGGGAACCGAAACATTGCCCTATCGACTGCTCGGGCAAGTCAAAGCCTACCCTGATTTGCTCTGCACGCCAAAGATGCGGCTTTATCAGCTTCCCTCCAATTAAAACTTTCCAAACAATGCTGGACTGTCGGGAGCTTCGCTCACTCTCAGTCTCTTCAGTTAAAGCCCTAAAGATGCACTGCATTTGTGTTTACCATCATATCTAGGACAGTCACTTCCAAGACAAACCTTTTATGTTTGCACTTCACGCTTCTTCATATCTAAGCGTCATCTGTAGTTACAGGAGCAGAAATAAATTTGCTTGGGCTCCCAGTCTTCGTACTTCAGGGTATGATTTAATCGGCATCGTGACCAGGAACGGCCCCCGCGGATGGCGGTGTAAGGCAGCATCGTGCAGTTAGGTGCGCTCCTGTTCTCAGTGCCCGGGGCCAAACGTGGCAGAGCAGTTAACGCCCCGCAGCCCACTTCAGCACAAGTTCTGTCATTTAGCTGGGAAGTAACTTGAATATTAGTTACTTGCCAAAAAAAAAAGAAATAAAATGTTTCTACACCTAACAAGCAATTCCTTCTGATAGTTGTTGTATTGTGAATGGATAGGAGTCATTTCAATATAAAACCACCAGAAACTGGCTAATCCGCTAAAGAGATGAAGAAATTAAACTAAAATGATTTTTTTCTGTCACACCACATGAAATTCATCTGAAGAGGGGCTGTTCAGCAGAACATGATTTTCTACAGAACAGAAAAGCTACAGAAGACCCAGGAGGTGCCTCACTAGCAAGAGACAAGTGCATCACCAGCAGCACCGCGCTGCGGCCACAGAGGGAAGACAGCCAACGAGCCCAGGCTGCCAGAGGGGCAGCGAGCCACCGGAGGTCCTCACCCAAGAAGCCCTGCACCAAAAGCTTCCCGAGCCCAGAGTTGAGCGCGACAGCTGTCAGAGCTGAGGGACAGAACCTCCAGAGAGGTTCACAAGTGGGAGATGACAACAGGCTCCCAGCAGCCCCAAACGCTCCCTCAGCGCCCGGCTCCTCATGTGAGCTACCTGGAGACCTCCCGCAGCAACACCACCCCGCTCCCCTCAGCGCGGACCACGCTTGGAGCTCGGAAGTCACGCACAGTTTGACAGCTACAGGCCACCCACCCCCAGCACCACCAAATGCCACATGCGACAAGCTGCTCAGTGTCAGGGCCGCGGGCCAAAGACCCCTGAGCTGGCCAGTTCATTCGTGTGATCAGTTTCAGTGTCTTTTCAGTAGAATTAGCACAGAAATCATCCTGAAGACACATCAGATTCCTTCTACGCAGCAGCCAGCGATGGAGGCAGTTTCACAGTGCCCTTTATTAAAGCTGTCACTGCCAGGAGAATGCAGAAATGAAGCAACCAATGTAAGAATTGCAACATTAGTCTCAAGGAGTCGAAAACAGGAGTTCCAGATAATAACTCAATTTCTTCCAAACTTTAGTCCTAACTTAACTTGACTGAACCGTCCAGAGACCTGAACTGAATCCTCTGGTTGTGGAGAATAAATCACGTAAAACTGAGCAAGCAGACAGACATCTTCCCTTGGCTATGAAAATGGACCCTTGCACGTCATCTCGTATCAGCTGGTTTGATCTTTGTCTCTTGGGATTTTGTACTGCGCCCCAAGCCACATTTTAGTATCTTTTGCATTAAATTCAGCCTGCAAAATCCCACTGGATGCCAGCTGTGAAGGGGAGAAACAGGAGGATCAGGACAGTCAGGTCAGGGTGGTTCTGTCAGTGTCTGGAAGTGCAGATACTGCTCCTCACTTTCCTCCTCTGCTGCTCGATGCTGGGCTTGTGCTAAGCTGTACACAAACTCTTCTTTCCACCTTCCTTCTCTTCCCATTCGGTAAGTTGCTTTAAGAAGCGTGGTTACATTTCAACAGTTAGGAGTCTGGAAAGCAGCACTACAAGGAATTCAGAGCACAGCTTGGGAAGAAAGAGCCTCTGCCCAAACACATGACACACAGAGCCCAGAAGCCACTTGCCCCTCGCCTGCACAATTAGCCAGTCTCTAATAACAAGCTGTGGCCAGTACAAAGGCTTGTTGATGCATCACATCTGATTAACGAACCAGTAGCTGCTCCTTCGAAAGGCTCCTAAGATGCCGGAATGCAAGCAGGTTTTTAAAGATCTTTTAAGGATCCCTGAGCAGTAGTATTAATTACTTTACTAACAAAGTTTAGGCCAGCCACTCTTCCTGTATCATATATGGCTTTAGAAAAAAAAAAAAATACGATAAACAGAAACCTAGGATAACAAGGCAAAGCTCGGAAGAACGTTTAGTTTAAATGGCAGACAGATTTGCAAAGTGATGCAGCCACTCTAATTATAGTAATGACCAAAAGGCTGAAGTGGATTAAATTAGCATAGAAACTGCACCCAGCATTAGTGGAGGTCCAAGGAGTTTCTGCATAATGGAAGAGACCGCTGAGCGCTCAGAGCAAGCCGGCAAGAGAGGGAGCGAACGCGTACTTATTTAAATAAGACGACTTTGCTGTGAAGGCAAAGCAAGCTTCCAATATTAGGAACACATTTAAAATCCTGATCCCAACTGCTCATTCCCTGTAATATGGCTTGAAAGCACAAATACTAACTCCTTACACCTTTACCGGACTAATAAATATTGCATATTTCTGTAATGACTTTTTTTTTCCTCCAAGAGGACTTTGTGAACCAATCTAAATCGCCAGTGAAGTGCACCCACCTCTGGGGCAGAGGCCAAGCAGCCCATTTCCCAGAGGAAAGATTACTTCTATTTTTAGCTGCTCTTGCATTCTAGAACGCCTGAGGAACAGAGACAGCCAGACCGCAGTCACCTCTGATGCCGTTTTGGTTTTCAAACTTCACTGAGTGCTCACCTCATCAGAAGGTGCCTACATTTACTTTTTTCAAAACTAACAACAGAAAAACCAGCTCTGCCCACTGCTTTTTTTTTTTTTTTTTTTTT